>PVQA01000121.1:0-27207 GCA_002980515.1 Fusarium burgessii | reverse complement strand
TACTAAGGCAACAAAGGCAGTTATGCATGAAGTTACCTTATTGAGGAATGAGCTCCGGAATCTTCGAGATGCAAATGAGATATTAAGCCGGCGGCGAAGGACAAAGAGGACTAGACTACAGAAAGGAGGGGTTATGACTGTACAGGAAGCATCACAAGTAATTGATCAGATGGATGTTGATACGCAAGTAGTGGCCGAATTATCTAGAAATGGTGCTCGAGGAATGTCGGAGCAACCAGGTGGTCGGCGTTGTGGTGTATGCGGTAAGGCCGGACATAATGCAAGGACCTGTCAGGTAGTAATTGAGACATCTGGGGTAGAGTATAGTGAGTTATTTTAATTGATTAGATAGTTTGTGGTATTCTTGCCATTTAAATTGTAAAGGTTAGGGTTTTTGGGTCACTCGCTTGTCTGGGTCACTCGCTTATCAACCACGTCATGCAACTTTGACTTTGCTTCTAAGAGCACATTGCATTTAAACTTTACGAATTGGCATACACAGCTGAGCTGATCTGAACTTTGCTATTGGCCATACAAATCGCTTTTCTGCAACTGAAATTTTTTTCAATTGTTTTCCTACAATTAATAAACTTTCTGCCGTATGCTCTGACAGAGACAAGGCGAGGAGCGGGGTTTGCATTAGCTATTGGCAAGCTTTAACTTTGGATGACGCTCCTCTTCTCGAATAGTTAAGAAAAGAAACCATCTTACTTATAGTAGGCTAATATTTAAATACTGCGAGTTTCCACGTTGTTAGAAAAGTTACGTGTAATTAGTATAGAGGATAAACTGAAAAGCTGATCTTGGCAATTGTGTGAGCAGTTGGTATGCTGCCTGAAGTTTGTTTTAAAAAGTATTATCTACAGTTAAATCTGGCCAAGAGCTGCCGCATACGGCGCGCCTTACCTCTAGTGAATAAACTCTCTATAGCTGAGAGATTCAACCAAGAGAGACACAGTGTGCAATAAAAGACGTTCTTTGTGAAAAGGAGCCAGAGTTTTCATCAGGTGACAAGTCAGAATAGCTTTCGGGATAAGCCAGGCTAGACATACAGTGGCTAGCACGAAAAGTAATACAGATCGAACGACTGGCCGGTATTTTACATGGACTCAATATCAGAGATAAGGCACAGAGATGCAACGGGACACCGCGGCATAGATAGGAGTAATCCCGGTGCATGCACTACCACTGTACGAGTGCTTTTGGACCCTGCGTCTCAGGGTCCAAGCATGGGATTGAACTAGTGCCTCTACATATGCGGGGAGCTGTCCAGCTTCCGGCTCTTCCCCGAGAATTTTCTCACTGTAGATAGTAATGGACCAGACGTGAATAATAGCTGATTTGACACAGATAGCAGATAAGAGCATCCGGATAGTGCGAAGCGCGAGATAGGCAAGCAGAAGCTTAATTTTGGGTTCGTTCTGGCCCTGTGGCTTCTGAGCTAGGGTCCTATATAACCAAAGCCAGAGCAACAGGGCATTCATAACCTTGACAAAACCAACATTTCCTGAAAAAATCTATCACCCGTCCTCAGCCATAATGTCTGAAGTCAATTGGCAACAGCTGATCGAGAAGAAGAGGGCCGTAAGAGACGCCCTCATTCCCGAGAAATGGCGATTGCCAACCACCATTACCAGCAAAGTCTCCCCAGAGAGCACAGCCAGCGCGTTCGAGCTGCTCAATGAAGCTGGGCTCCTCACTGATCAGGAGACAGACATTACAGAGAACTATACGGCTGTTAGTCTAACAGCCAAGATCGCCGCCGGTGAAGTTTCGTCTTATGATGTCGCCGCGGCATTCTGCAAGCGGGCAGTAATCGTGCATCAATTGGTTTGAAGTCCCAGAAGTTCTTGTGTTTGACTAGAGAGCGAGATCGATCGAAGCTGACTTCTATTGACCATTAGACAAACTCCCTCACGGAGATCTTCTTTGACAAGGCGCTGGAGCGTGCGCGATGGCTTGATGATTACTTCGCCAAGGAAAGGAAAACAATTGGACCCTTGCATGGTCTGCCTATCACTCTGAAGGTGTGTACAAAAAAAAAAAAAAAAAAATTCCACTACCAACGACCTCATAGCTAAGCTTTCGCTAGGACATGATTCATGTCAAAGGACAATATTCTACAATGGGCTTCGTCGGTCATCTCAATCATCCGCCTGCGGATGATCATGCCGTGATTGCTGATATGCTCGAAGCTGCAGGAGCAGTGTTTTACTGCAAGACCAATGTCCCCCAGACACTCTTTGTAAGTAGTGCCCGCGTTCTCCTTCGCAAAGTCTGACCGGGCATTCGGTAGGTCTGTGAGAGTTTCAACAATGTGTTTGGACGCACCCTGAACCCCTATAAGCTGTGCCTCTCGCCCGGTGGCAGCAGCTCCGGTGAAGCAGCACAGTTAGGCCTCCATGGATCCGTCATGGGCGTTGGGTCGGATATCGCTGGCTCAGTTCGAGTTCCCGCGATCTTTACTGGAGTATACGGATTCCGGCCTACAGTCAACCGTCTGCCATGGTCAAAACAGGCAGATCTCGCGTCTAAGGGATGGCAGGGCGTCCAACCAACCCTTGGCCCGATGGCGCGCACAGCACAGGATCTTACGCTCTTCATGAAGACTATCATTCAAGCTGAGCCTTGGCGCTACGATTCCACGGCATTCGCAATACCATGGCACGATGCTCCCAGGAAGGACAAGTTGACTATTGGCGTATGGTCGCAAGATCCCGATTTTCCCGTCTTCCCGCCTATTGCGAGAACCATGGCCTCCGCGGTTGATCGGCTAAGAGCTGCAGGTCATACGATCAAAGTCATCCAGGCTCCGCCGACAATGAAAGCAATGAAGATAGCCATGCGCTGGTTCGCTCTAGACCAAGTCAACCTACCGTTCAAGTTTCTCCAAGACGGGGGCGAGAGCCCGATAGCGGACCTGGAGGCCATGGACCCAGGCAAATTCTTGGACCCGGGCTATGTCGCGGACCTGAGTGAGAATATTAGTATCAGCGCCGATATCCATGACTATCGAGAGGAGTGGGCCAAGATCTGGCGCGATGCTGGTATCGACGTCTTGCTTTGCCCGGCCAGTCGTGGTTCTGCTGTTCCCCATGGAGATTTCGGTCCACTGATGTACACGATACCGTGGAATTTACTCGATGTATGTATCCAATGATTTCTGATTTTGTTAAGGGGATCTGTCACTCACCAGCCACCAGTTCCCCAGCAGTGTCATCCCTTTCGGTAAGACCGACAAGATTCTTGACTCTAAAGACGGATGTGAGTTGATCCCGACTTAAATCTCCAGTATTATCTGCATACTAATAATGTCTCCAGATGATGCGAGTGTCGTTGATGGGGCCCCAACGGGTTTCCAACTGGTTGGATGGCGATTCCAGGATGAGAAGACGCTAATGGCTACTGAGGTTATTGCAGACGCATTGAAAGCCTGATTTAAATTGCAGTGAATTTTCAAACAGCTGAATTGAACTTCACTCAGCCGACTCTGGAAAATAGATTAGATTGGATTCGTCATCATATTCATTCTAATTGCTTGCGATAGAGAGGTTAGAGTATCAGGAAGTGTAGCATGAAAAAGGAAAATGAAACCAACCCCAAGACTCCATTCCCGCCATTTGTACAACTAGATTGCCTCAAATGACCCAAAAAGAATTCTCCCACTCGGTGTTCCTTGCAGTAGCTGCCTCGGCTGACGACCTTTCCAAGTCCTCAAAGAGCGCTGGGTCATAGATTTCTGATGAATAGAGCTGGAACATCTCCATATCTCCCATTCCAAGATGCATCATCGTTTCCAACTGTTTGGGAGCAAAAGAAGACGGTGGCTGATGTGATGATGAGTCCCCGGGCTCCTCATTTTGAACCGAGACTGTTGTATCTGCATGTATTGTTAGGCCATTCATTATTCTACCATGGGTGGAATCTGGTAGGGATGGCTTCGCGTACCTTGAGATGTGCATACTTCCAGCATGTTATTGATGTACCTTGAACAGCTAAAGACTAGACTATTGTCGTGATCTAGCAACTGGAAAATGGTTTCTACTTGTCCTAGCAATGATTTGCACACCACCAAAGCGGCGTCATCCGCTGCAGCATCCTGTCCATGCTGTGCCCAAAGTATCCGGCCAAGAACGACCAGTGAGGCTGTGAAGACTGCTCATGGCCTTGGTTAGTCAACGATTGTTGTAACATGATTTGGAACTGACCATAGTAAAGAGTAAAGTAGGCCACTCCGAGGTTATTGTTCCCCGATGGGTCGGCCGTAATTATGGTATGCACGAGCTCAATGGTATGTTGAGCTGAGCGTATGCATTCGTGAGCCTCTCCCATCGCAAGTTGGATGAGATAGGAGGAGTTGTCAACGGACGCTGGGTCGCCGCCGCCAAAAAGGTGTCGAATGGCGCTGCAAAGCAGTGGTCTGTGAATCAAGATATTGATGTTGTGGTACCTCAGTGTAAGAATGGCCCTGAGGCGATTTACTTGGCTGTTCTCGGAAAGCCTTTTTTCTTTGGACTCGCATAGTCGTATGTACGGTGGTAGGTCTGCAGACCATGCGCGGAGTTGCTTTCTGAGCTGGCCTGAAGCTTGCAGAGACACCATATCATCCGGCTCAGGTTCGGCATTATGGATATTCCCGCTGTATTGCTGCTTGAGAGACCCGTTCATTATTTGATACAATCGAAAAGAAATAGCCAGAAAATCGCCAGCAATATCACCACTTGTGCCGGTGCTATCCGGTGTCGGCAAAGCAAGCTCAGACAATGATGCTGGCCGGTCCAACATGTACTCATCGAGAATAATAGCTGGCCGTCCAAAAGCAATACTTAGAACCTTGTCCATGCAGTAAATCACAACCCATGTTCGTCGATGATACTCGGCCTGCAATTCATCAAAGCCTTCAAGGGCCTGGGGGCTGTGAAGCCCTAACGCCATGGCTGATCGAACGGCAAGCCCAAGAATATTCCACGCTTGTACTGAGCGTTGAGCACCCTGACAATGAATGACGACCAGGACGAGATACTGGACAATCTCGATGCTGATGACTTGCTTTGAAAGTTCACCACAAAGAGCGGTGGCTCTCTTGAAGAAGACATTCGACTTTTCTTGCCGTTCCCGAGCTGAGGGTATTGCATCCCGGTCAGCACTAGCAATTGTAGCAAAGATGACATTGAGGGTGCCCAAGAAGGTCCTGCGGACTCTGGTCCAATTACTTGATTTGCAGGTTGTGTACGTCTTCCTCATCGATTCTTCATGGATGAAAGGAAAGACTGTGCCGGCGGTTTTAAAGTACACATCAAGCATGTGATCCATCTCTTCAGCCGGAGGAAGAGTAGTCATTGCTTTAGGGCCGGTATCTGGTGATGCTGCAACAGGGTTCGTGAAGGACCGGGAGGCTTTGGCCAGGTTAGTTTCGTTAAGTTCATGCTGTCGGTCCACAGTAGCTCCCTGTCGCCTCGCAGGATTGCGGATGTGATTCACGGCCTTGAGGAGAAGACGGGTGAAGTTAATGTTGGAGGAACCACCAAAGAATGCCGAGGTGTGCTCTTCGACAAAGGTCATGGCCATTCCATTCGTGGTCGCATCTTCGTCCTGAGGCTCCTCAAGGCCAGTTGCACGCGGAAGGTTACCATCGTTGGTCCCTTCTAAAGCTGGTGATGAGGGTGCAGGCGGGGACGCATTGAGAGGTGGACGATACCGAGCAGCCGCAGCAGTATTGCCAGTAGTAGCAGTAGCACAGGCAGAGAGATGGCCTTCAAAGAAATAATTGAGTCGTTGGACGACCTGCTCGACATTGTAGACACGTGATTCCAGATCAGATATGTACTGCTTACGAACAATCACGTTGGCAGCCGAGTCTCCAGGCTCGTACTGGCAGTCCAGGGCAAGAGAAACACATGATGAGCATGACGGACGTGTACCATCGCATCTAGCCCAGGCGCCAGAGTCAGCGAGCGCACCAGTTGACTACAGAGGGAGGAATTGGCCAATGAGAGCTGTCGCATACCTGGATTTGCGTAGGCGACAAGCATTGCATGCTAGAGCAATGCGCCGTCGTTTGGCAGCAGGGGTGTCTGAGCCGTTGTCGACTGATGGTGGTGCCATGCTCTTTGTCTCCGGGTGACGGGGAGAAGATGGGAAATGGAGAATGGGAACAGCGGCAATTTTCGGTTGGGGGCTGTTGTGGTGAAGAATTAGAATGAAATGTGGGGAGGGAGGCGTCGGCTCCGGCTACGAATTTACCGGCAGATACGGCCAAGGCAACTTTGTTATCTCATCGATTTTCCTATCTATCGGGTCTACGAATACTGTACGTAGATACTGTATGAGGTAACCAGCTCATGTGCTTGTCTTGTCTCAAAGAAGGAGTGCTTGTAGCCCCGCGGCAACTCCGGATCTGCTCGGAGATAGAGATAAGGCCTCTTGATCCGATCATAACCCGCGATAAGAGGCTGGTAAGCCCAATCCGGAAGGGTCATCCTCGCACGCCCCAGGGTCACAGTCAACCGATATAGCCCCGTCGTTCATCATCTTACAATGCCAAGGTTACTCTGTGCTTCACTGATTGATCCCTTTAATTGTTGGTATAAGGATCAATCTCTAGTATTGAGCCTCTCCATTAACGATTGCGCCATCACAGATAACAGCATACCAACAACATGACAATCCAGTCTAACGAATTCAATGTCGCCATTGTCGGTACGTAGGGACCTACGTTCCAATGCACTTCTAACCTTATGCATGATAGGTGCCGGTGTCGCTGGCCTTGCGCTTGCAATGGCACTACACAGAAAGGGAGTGCCCTTTACCATCTACGAGGAAGCAAAGGAGTACTCCGTTGTCGGGTGAGTTGCCTTCAGGATTATTCCATCTAAATACATCACCAGAGAGCCCTACTGACAGCTGCCGCAGTGCCGGTATCGGATTCGGTCCCAATGGTATGCAAGCCTTGGATATGATTGAACCAGGTTTCCGTCCTCTCTACGAAGCCTTGTGTGTCGGAAATAAGCCTGCCGATGCCCAATGGGTCTTCTTCGAGGGATACCTACTCGAACCTGGTCTCGGCGATGGCAAGCCTTGGAATGGTGACCGAAAGTCCGCATGGGGCCATAAGGATTACGTCCGCAAGTCTGCAGGTATCCCCTTGCTCCTATGGAAGATCGTCATGGTTTGCTGACTATCTCACAGGCCCACCGGAAAGAGTTGCTGGATATCATGACAAGCTTCATTCCCATCGAGAGCGTCAAGTTCAACAAGAAGCTCGTCTCAATTAAGGAGTACACAGATAGAGTCATGTTGGAGTTTGCCGACGGTGAAATTGCTGTGCACAGCATCTTGGCTGGCTCCGATGGTATTGCAAGTATTGTGCGCGAATATCTCCTCAAGCCAACCCATCCCGAGGAAGCACTTCCGGTGTACTCTGGTGCCCACTGCTACCGAGCTGTCATCCCAATGGATGGGGCATACGAGATCATGGGCGAAAAGACCGATGTCGCAAAGATTTACTTTGGTCACAACAGAGGAGCTGTCTCATATCGAATCACTGGAGGCAAGGTAAGTCGTGCCTACTGAGAATATGAAGAGGATAAGAACGTGCTAATCGGAACATTCGTCTACAGGAGTTCAACTTCCTTCTCCTCAAGGCTACGCCAAACGAGCCGTGGCCCTATCCGGGCAGGGTCACCAAGCAGATCACACAGGAGGAGATGCTAGCCGACTTCGATGGCGACAACATCGATGATCGATTCCGGAGACTCGTAGCCAAGGCAAAGCCAGTCAAATGGGGCTTATTCCATCATGCCAAGACATCAACCTATTACAAAGACAGGGTCTGCATCCTTGGAGACAGTGCCCACGCCTCGATGCCGTTCCAGGCTGCTGGCGCGGCACAGGGTGTTGAAGATGCGCTCGTTCTAGCCTACGTTGTAGAAGAGCTCATGAAGAGCCCCATTAGAGGTTCTGAGCAACTTGTTGAGATAAATGCAGGCCTTAGGGCATATGATGCTATCAGGAGACCTCGAGCGCAAAAGCAGCTTGATCGTGCGTTTGAGGTCGGCAAGATGATTTACTTCCAGCACCCCGAGTGTGGAGACGACATGACCAAGATTCTGAACAAGTTGCAGAATGGCTGGTTGGATTGGTTATGGTTCCCTGACTTGAAGGCCGATGTTGATACAGCTTTGTCACAAATGCGGAAGGAGTTGCACAAGTGAGCAAAATAGCTGAAGGATAGCAAGTAAATGTTGTTGATACGTATTCTTTTATAGAGCAAAGCATAGGCATCCGATCTTGGTGTTTAACGAGAGTGTGACGGGGGTTTACTACAACTTAGCTACAGCAATAGATGATATGCCGACTGGGATCTTCGTATCCTGGCTAGATCTCAGTGACTTAGCCCTAAGTGAAATAGTCCAAGCCCAACCTGCCTAATCGCACCTACTATCGAGTTCTAACTAGTGGCGAGACCCTCTTCTCTCTAGCCCAAGTTGAACACTATTCCTACCACCAGAATTGGTTCTGCCGCACGCAACATGAATAAGCCCTATATCATGCGGTTCATATGTCATCGAGGTAGGTAGCTATAGTGGTGCACATTTTGCGAACCTGTAACTTAATGCTCCATACGCCTGAAGGGCACAGGTATCCTGCTGCCGTACTGCTGTGCGCCGTAATCTAATACTTCAAGATTGTTCCGTGTCTAACATACGGAGAAAAAGTTCCGAAACACAACGCCTATCATGACCATCGAAAGTAGGTTCCGAATACTACTCACGAGCCCTAGAGGGTTACTCCAGATACAAATGTAGCCATAATTGAGCAGCTTTGATACACTGACAACGCCACAATATCCTCCAGGCAATGCAGTGTTATCATGAAGGACCCCAAGCAAGTGTTACTGACCCGACATTTCGTGGAGAGAGCAGGTTCTTGTCAGTGAGCCAGGGTTCCCCGACACCTTCTCTTCCGGCCCACCCGCATGAGCCGCGATTACTGGCCTTAGTGGAATTTTGCGTATCTCAAGGCCCATTCTGATTTGTTTATCATCGTTGCAACGCAGGTAGCCATTTTTGGCGCACCTACGCTCGCTTACTATGCTCAGGGTGAAGAGATAGGAATTTCAGCCGAGATTCCATGCTGCCCTGCGACGGGGAAAAACAGGGACTGAGGCAAGGGGGACGTATCTTATCAGCAACCTAGGAACCGCTGTTTGGGCCAGATGAAAGTTAGTCTCAAAATTTGGTGTGGCTACCCCAGAGTCCACGGGAGGCGTTATCACATGTATCAGCGTGCCAGGCATCTAGACCATGCCTGTTATGTATATCATCCATGCATACCGTGGTTGTCGTGTCTTGTCTCTGCTCTCACCTCCTCAGGCTGCCCATTTGACTTGCACTTCACCTTTTCTTGCCTACTTCTGAACATCTCACCTCCACGATGGCGATCGAGAGTGTTCCTTCTGAGGAGAAGTTCCAGGCTTCTGAAAACAAGGACAATGGCTCTATCAAGGTCGGAATATCATCCGGTGAAGTCGACTTGGAGTCCCGCGAAGTCTTCCAAACCGGCGATGATGTTCTTGAGTTCAGGACAGTGAGCTGGCAGCGGGCGACCATTGTGTTCTGCAAGATCAACTTTGCCATGAGCATTCTTGCTATTCCTCAGGCAATCTCAACAGTTGGTGCCGTCGGCGGTTCTTTCATCCTCATTGGCTTTACATCTCTTAACGTCTGTAAGTAGAAGTCATATGTTTCCATAGTCCCTTTGTTCAATTGTACTAATGAGCCCCCAGATACTGCCCTCATCCTGGGCGAATTCCGCAACAGACATCCGGAATGTCACAGTAAGTGATTGAAACTTGTTGAAAGCTCAATGAAAGACGCCCGTAACTAACATCTGCCATCTAGTGTTGGCTGACATGATGGGCTTCCTTTGGGGCAAGATCGGTCGTGAACTGGTCGGTGTTCAAATCATCATCCTCCAGATCCTCATCACCGCAGGCGGCGTCGCCACAACAGCCGTTGGTCTTAACGCGTTGTCAAATCACTCCCAATGTACAGTCGTCTTTGCCTTGGTGAGCGCGGTTCTCGTTACTGCTTGCTCATCTGTGCGTACCTTCTCCAAGCTCGGCTGGATCACTTGGTTTGGCATGATTACCTTTACCATTGGAGTCCTCGTCTTTACTATCGCGGTTACTCGGCAAGATCGGCCTGCAGCAGCTCCACCAACCGGTGATTTTGACCTCGGTTGGACTGTTATCGCCAACCCTGGCTTTGTTGTAGGCATGGTCAGCTCTGCGAACCTCTTTATTTGCACCAGTGGCTCGTCTATGTTCCTTCCTGTTATCTCTGAGATGCGTCGGCCTCAGGACTACCGTAAGGCTTGTCTTTGGGCTGGCCTTATTGTCGGCATGCTCTATCTTGTTCTGAGCCTTGTTATCTACCGCTACTGTGGAACTTGGCTGTCTGTTCCTGCTTTTGGCAGTGCTGGTCCTCTCTTTAAGAAGTTCTCGTATGGTATTTCACTACCAGGTCTCATCATCGGTATTGGTATATACCAACATGTTGCCGCCAAATACGCCTTTGTCCGTCTTCTCAGAGACTCAGATCATCTTCAAAAGAATACCTTCATCCACTGGGGCACATGGCTTGGCATCAACTTTACTCTTGGTACAGTTGCCTTTATTGTCGCCGAGGCAGTACCTATTCTGAACTATTTGCTCGGGCTAGCTGGTGCTTTCTGTGCTGCTCCTTTCAGTCTGATCTTTCCATGCCTTCTCTGGATGTATGACTTTAAGGGATACAGATCTGGCACTCTCATGCAGAAGGCTCAGTACACTATACATGCCCTTATCGCCTTTATCGGTCTTTTCATGGTCGTTGGGACTGCGTAAGTATCGTTGTATTCCCTTCTTGATTTTAACACGGCGTACTAATACTGTGCCCAAGCTATTCGGTAGTCGTTGCCATCAAAATGGCCTTTCAAACTGGCATGATTGCTCGAGTCTTTGACTGCGCTGATAATTCTGGTTCTGTCTGAGTAGTTAAATCTAGTTTTACGCTGCGAAAAAGCAAATGTTCGGTTGAGTTTATTCGAGGTCGTGCTATGAAAATTCGATAAAGTGAAGCAAAGCAAAGACTTGTGCTTGGGTTTCATGCTTCAAGGCTACATTTATTAGGAGCCATTTGTAGGACATTAACGGCAATGGCAACAGTTAGTAATGTGAATTCTTATACATACATACCACGGAGAATAAGAACTGTGCAATACTTTCTATTACACTTATTTTTGCGTTTTCTCGGTTACCGATATTTGAGGCCTCGTGAACCTCGACACCTAACTTGTAAGCATCGCAATGAGGGTCACAGTCTCAGGTGTTAAAACTGGCTGGATTACATCAACGACGTCATTCGAATGCGACTTATACTCTATCTGTTCATTTTCCCAATTACGACCTGAAAACTATCATCAAAATTGTCTAATTCTGTACTAACAAAGTTCTCGTAATACACCTTGTGCTCGGGACGATCAGCGATGAACCGCTTCACGGTGGATGCTGGTGTTCGTAGCCGTTCCTTGAGCATAACGAACTTGAACCTTGAACTACCCCACACCCCCTGAAACCCGGGTCACCGGCTACAGCCTACCCGAAGATAGCCAGATTCCCCGACGGCGGTATTTCTTTATCTATCCTTGGGACAGATCAAGATAACTTGGATGAGTATGCAGATAACGGCTTGCAGAACCAATAGGTCCTCAAAGACGATAGCGCTGTATCGCTCACGGTAACTGGATATGGAGAGATAGCGATATTGAACAGGCCTTGACAGCTCTATCCTTCCCTGAGCTTAGTGCTTGTCGGCAGTCGGTCCTTGAATTGACTGCCTATCTGGATCGATCGGCAAAGCATCCTATTGGCTCAGATCTGGGTTGCCCAGCTACATCCAGTCGTTTCGCTCTACCGGTCTAACCACGCGTTATCTCAGATTCTAACTATCCCCTTGGAACCCTAGCACACAGCCATGTGGGGTAGGGATCGACCCTAACGGTCTAACTTGACACAAAGCAGGGACTAGTATGCTCGCGCAGTAGAGGATTGTTACCTACCTAGCTATCCAGCTCTGATGGCTGATAGATAAGACATATTTGCTTGATAGGTACAGAAAGAATGCACTCCCTTCACGATCCTGTGTGTCTTTGCCAGCCAGATCCTCCTCCCTCGTATTGATCCGATTCATCCAAGATACAGAGGCCCTTGGTGCTTGGGTTTTTTTTTTTTTTTTTCACTGTCCGTCGACGTCACTACGCTACAATGCTCATCTCACCACTCCACCAAGATCATCACGTCCCAGAAACATTAATGACGGACACAAGCTCCGTCATCTGTCCTGAGACGCCTCCGGACTTGCATATCCCAGATTCACAAGCCACTGTGAAGGTGTCAATCATCGATACCACCAGTTATATGAGCAACTTCCCCATGTGGGCTTTCCTCGATCCATTGATGCCTGGGTACGAGAAGATGAAAGGCTGCGACTTTTCCTTTATTGTGGAACATCCAAAGAGTGGCAACAAGTATGATACCTTGCTCTTTGATCTTGGGGTACGCAAAGACTGGGAGAACTTGCCGACACCGTTTGTCCAAGGTATCAAGGAAGGGGGCTGCAAGATCGAGGTCCAGAAAGATGTTGCCACTATCTTGAAGGAGAACGGAAGGGATTTGTCCGAGGTGGGAGGTATTGTTTGGTCACACTGGCACTTTGACCATGTTGGCGATGCCCAGACATTCCCAGGCACGACCGATGTCATCGTTGGACCCGGGTTCAAGAAGGCCCATGTCCCAGCTTGGCCTACGGTTCCAGAGTCTCATATTGACGAGAAGGCATGGCAAGGTCGCACGCTCCGCGAAATAGTCTTTGCTGTAGAAGGGAAAGGCCTGAAGATTGGCAAATTTGATGCTCTTGACTTCTATGGCGACGGAAGCTTTTACCTCCTCAACACTCCTGGTCACACCATCGGCCATCTTTCCGCCCTTGCTCGAACGACAATTGACCCCCCGACATTTATCTTCATGGGCGGAGATATCGCACACCAGGGAGGAGAGTTCCGGCCCACGCCGTACATGCCTCTTCCCGCCGAGATCTTCCCCAACCCATTCAATCGCATCTTGCCACGCCCAGCACTTACATGCCCCGGTGACATCTTCGTTGAGATTCACCGCAACAAGAGTCGCACAGAGCCCTTCTTTGACCCGACTACCGCCGAGGGCGCATGGCATCACTGTGCTCACGAGGCGAAGCGCAGCATCGACAAGCTGACCGAGTTCGATGCTTACGAGAACATCTTCCCTGTGATTGCTCATGATAACAGCTTGTATGGTGTTATCGATGTTTATCCAAGGCCAGCAAATGATTGGCTCGCGAAGGGTTGGAAGGACAAGACCAAATGGGGTTGGCTCATTGAGTTTGACCCTGGTTGTGAAGGACTGGCTAAGGCCAGTGACCCATGATACTTGAGCGTTTGATTATATAGGGTGTTGTCGTATTGTTTCACGCTGTATGATTATTGGCGGTCGTCTTTTACTATAATATGAGAGTCTTGAAGCTACTGAAGTCTAAAGAACTACATGCATTAGCCACTGCGCTAATTGGCACGGAAATAGTAACGGATAGCGAAAGATTCATCTCTGCAGTTAGCTTTGCCGATAAAGCCTCTGGGCCCTTGATATAAGGCATTGTCTTCCATCTTGATATAATGTTTAGGATGACTACGATCAGATGTTAGATCTCAGGGACAGTCACTTGGAACAAGGATTACTTACACTATAATTACTTAGCTACTCAATTACCTGAGTTCGTTTCCCCTGGCTGTTTCCTATCGTCACCGTCATCTCAACTTGACTACTCTTCCACTGTTTCTTATCTATCCTATAGAGAGACGAATCATTCTTAGCGCCGAGGCAACTATATATTAGGCCCAAGCTTGCTCTCCGAGCGTGCCGGCGGCTCCCCGAGCTCCGTAGTGGACTCCTCGTTATCAATCACATCGATAAGGATATGTACACATGTGCGGAGTTATGCATTGCAGCATTTCTAATATCCGAGTGCGTAAAGCGCAAGACGTATTTTCTGTTTATTACATCGAATGGGTTCACCATACCTTACCCAACAACATCTGCTTTCAGCAAGCTATCTACTCAGCTTCATAGAAAAATTTCCGGCTTTGACAAGCTCAGATCTATTCATTTATGGCACCATCTGTTTTGACATCAAGTCCATTGAGAAGTCTGGTATTCATGATGTTTATACTCTGATCTATATTCGTGATTTCATGCGTTTCCGCCATTGTCCAACTCCACCATCGGTAATAGAATCTTTCTCGTTGCCCAATTATGCTCGTGCAAGCCAAAAGTCAAACCACTCAATGAATCCTTTGAAATGCTGCTCCTTGGCCCAAATCTCGTAAGGGTCCGTAAGACGCGTTCGTGACTGGTAAAACCTATTAGCCTGCTATTATTGGAACTGCTGGAAATGCTGAGCTTACCGCAAACCCGTGACCGACGTGTGAGAATACTTGCATATTGAACCGTTGCTGCTTCTCTGTGCATATCTCAATCACTCTCGTGCGCGACTCATTTGAGAATAGTTTATCAGTGGCCGGAACAGAGAAGGCGACAGGTGCTGTTTGCCAGGCGTTAGCCGTCAGGATCTTTTTAGACCATCAGCTACATATAAAAGCGCTCTCATCTTACCTTTTGACTTCTGCACATGACTCTCGTTCACAAAAGATGGATGGGCTATGGCTCCAGCCGAGCAGATGCCGTCATCAGACAGTTGCTGTAACACAATTCGTGCGCCCCAGCTACTTCGAATCAGCAAAATTCAACCCGAGTTCAGCAGACTCACCAGTATCCTACACAACCAAACTTGGCCTTTCCATCGTTGCCGTACTTGGCCTTGACGTTCTTCACCCACTCCCGCGCAATCTGTTCTGAGGGAAGAAGGTGTTTGGCAGACCAAGCCGCCAGGTCAAAGTTGGGATCGTTCAGCGGCGAAGCGCTATACTTCGTAACCGCATCCTATGGTCCAGAGCATTCATATCAACAGATTGTTCTTCAATTCAACAAGATGCACGTACTCCGAGAAAGTAGTCGACACCGAGTGTAAGATATCCACAAGCAGCGTAGGCATCCATCATCAACTTGCTATTAATGTGCAGCCCGAAGGCATCCGGGAAAAATAGTAACACATTCCCGTTGGTGAACTTGGGGTCGGGCTGAGCGACATACGTATCGACTCCTTCGATCTGGATGATGCTTCCTGTCGGCTCACCCCTGTGAAAGTCGCCTTTGAGACAACACAAGTCAGCTGGCTTAGCCAGCACGGGGTCATTGATGTCTGCCATATTTCTTGATATCGTTTAGTCGACTCTAGAGTTGAACCGGCGTAGATTCGAGGTGAGATGTATACAAATTAGCCTCGGAGCTCCAATTCCTAATATTGGCAGATACAGTGAGCTCATGTCGGGTTCTAGCGGCTATATCGGCTTCTATCCGGGAGCAAAGCCGGTCGAGGGCCGGATCCCAAATCATGGACCGAGCTTTGCCGCTACGAATTGGAGCCGGAGATAATCAGTAACCAAGCCTATACTCCTCGTGGAGATGGGAGAGCATGATAAAGCATTCTATGTAAATGAGTCATTGATTCGTTCAATACCAGTTATCAGCTCCCTGAAGGGCCAGGTTGACGTTACCCTTCAGTCGCTTATCCCTCGTGTCCAAGCCTATAGCCAATACTTGTCGCTCTATTCTAATTGCCTATTAGGAACATATATAAATACTGGGTGAGTGTAAGATGCCACGGCCCTGGACTGATATTGTCGCTGAGAAGCGTGCGATACGCGACGAGAAACTCGCAAAGTCCTACGGTGAAGATGCGCCTTCTGATCCTCGCATCATTGCTGCCAAAGACATCCAAGACTTGGTCAAGTTACTAGTCTCTCGACAGGTTACAGCCGAGGCTGTTGTGCTTGCTCACATAGCCAAGTAAGAGCTCTATCGCAAAGACGAACACGGCGAATGTCTTGCACTAACTTACCTTGTTAGAGTCAAAGAAGCCCATGAGAGAGTAGGTCTGCTGTCGTAAAATGGCTTGCTAAAAAGACCCTGCTAACTAGTTGATGGTAGACAAACTGTCTAACTGAAGTCTGCTTCGATGAGGCTCTCCAGCAGGCGAGGGAGCTCGATGCGTTTCAACGGAAACATGGGCGGCTGATGGGTCCCCTGCACGGTGTCCCAGTTTCACTGAAGGATCAATTCTATCTCAAAGGGCTGGATTCAACACTGGGCTACGTTGGCCGTGCTTTCAAACCCGCCGTCTCTGACTGTGTTTTGGTGAAGGTGCTTAAACAGCTTGGCGCTGTAATTATTGTCAAAACAAACTTGCCACAGAGTATTCTGGTACGGAAAAACATCGCGAGTTTGGCCTCAATGGAATAAGCTAACTTTCAACAGTGGGGTGAAACAGACAATCCGCTTTGGGGCCTAACCACACACCCAATGAACCCTGAATACACTCCGGGTGGTTCCTCAGGGGGCGAAGGTACTCTCCTGGCTCTCAATGGCTCAGCACTGGGCTGGGGAACTGATATTGGCGGTTCCATCCGCGTTCCATCCCACATGAACGGATTATGGGGCTTTAAACCAAGCGTAGGCGATACTAGTCTCCGGCCAACAACTCCTTGTACATAACCTACTAACTGAAACTAGAATGGGAGGTTTTCCTACGAAGGCGTGGCGGTCTCCCAAGATGGACAACATCAGATACCTTCTGTCGTCGGTCCTATGGCAAGAACACTCAGCACTATCACATTGGCCTCGAAAGCTGTCATCGGGGCTGAGTGCTGGAGATTGGATCCTCAGCTGCCTCCTATGCCATGGAGAGAAGATGTCTTCCAAGAATATCTGCAAAAGCCCTTAGTTTTTGGGATCATGGTAGATGACGGAACGGTAAAGGTGCATCCGCCAGTTGAAAGGGTATTTAAGGAATTTTGCCAAAAGTTGGAGGCAGCTGGGCACGAACTCGTTTCCTGGGATACATCTCTCAATGCTGACTGCATCAACATCATGGTGAGGGCAACTTCCCTTGATGGCCATACTTCTAAATGCGTACTAATACCCGTAGGATGAGCATTACGTAGCTGATGGAGGCGAAGATATCCGACGCGATATGGCCGCAGGTGGCGAGCCATATATGCCCCATGTCCAAAGCTTGGTAGATCGTGGATCCGCGATATCAGTCTACGAATATTGGCAGCTGAATAAGAGGAAGAAGGCTATACAAGCTGCTTACAACAAGATGTGGAACGCCGCAAGGTCGTCATCAGGTCGTCCTGTTGACGTTCTACTTGTGCCCACTATGCCGCACACTGCAATTCCGCACCGCACACTACGCTATCCCGGCTACACGAAGCTGTTCAACATGCTTGATTACACTGCACTATCTTTCCCAGCAGGCAGGGCTTCTAAGACCCTTGACTGTGCCTACTCTGGGGAATACCAGCCTCGAAATGCTGCTGATGCTTGGAACTGGGGCTTGTATGATATCGAGAACATGGACGGTTATAGTGTTGGTCTGCAGATTGTGGGTCGGCGGATGGAGGAGGAAAAGGTTTTAGGGGTTGCTCATCAGGTCCAGCAGCTTTTGTAGATAGAATCTTATACATAGATACTTAGATCCGTTTAGCTCCATAATTCCAACTCCCTGAAGGAGCATCTTGCTCGTTGAGACCCGTGAACAGGGTGTCCAGCACAGTACTCCGAAGAAGCGGGGAGCAGCCGGGTCGTCTCGGGTGCTCCCAGTACCCTCGTACCCACTCAACTTACTTCATCATAGCTGAAACGAACTAACCCTTCCTTTCGGGCGATAAGACTTCATACTCTCCACAACGATAACAATCCTACGAGGGAAAGAAGCTATTCGCCAGGAGCAACCTGTTCTTTTTATATCGTGTTTCTGACTCGCCCTCGAATCAACTATACAAGGCACTATGTATAACTTGGACAACCGGGACCAGGCCGTCCGGTCATTCCCCGGGGCGAGGAGCATACTCCATCGTTATCAGCCCCAAAGGGAAAAGTCCTATCCAAACTGGCGCCACACCTCCCTCCAATCGGCGACAGGAATGGCACTCCTGCACCACTCGAATCCTCATAATATTTTGTCTTGTTCTTAGACTCTTTTGCACAAGGCTGTTTTAAGGGAACGGGATGACGCCTAGAATATAGCGAGCTTGATGCTAACAGGCCGTTGACGACACCATCAATTCAAACTTCCCATCCAATTCAGCTTCATTATCAGTCGAGCTTGGATTGGAACCCTACTTCCGAGTCTGGTCTGTTTGGTACTTTGCAATGGCTGTCGATGACATGAACCCCCAAGAGGCCCTTGGACATGAGCTTCCACTATTTGTCCACTCAGATACAACCACCACGCCTTCGAACCCGAGGCTAGGTCACGATACGGACGCTGCGCGAGATCAGACCGACATTGAAATAGTTCCTGCAGGCGCCGCTGCTGGACCTACGGCGAAGACCTGCGATGAAGCGGCCTCTACTCACAAAGCCCAGCTGCGCGCCACTCAATCAAGAGATCCGGTCACTCGCTTGCACCCACTGTCTGTTGTCCCGCGCTCAAAGCGACGAGGCCTTCTGGGCCGTTTCGCCATCATACCAGAAGCCAATAACTCGTATGAGTACCGCAACTCCACTAAATGGAGCATCACAGCTACCGTCTCTTTGGCAACGGTTGTAGCACCTATGGGTTCATCCATTTTTTACCGTATGCGCCATTCTGCCCCTTTGATGAGAGCTAGGTCGAGTTCCCCGACCAGTTAAATAACCAGACTAACATGTCTCGGCAGCGGCCCTCAGCGCTCTTGTTAACGAGCTTGATACCTCCGAGACCATCGTCAATATGTCCGTCGCCTTGTATATGCTCTCCATGTCCATCTTCCCTATCTGGTGGTCAGCCTTTTCGGAGCAGTTTGGCCGCCGCAGCATATACCTCGTCTCCTTCGCCCTCTTCATCGTCTTTTCCGTCCTCTGTGCTGTCAGCACCAATGCGCCCATGCTCCTCATTTTCCGTCTCTTGTCTGGTGGCGCCTCGGCCAGTGTGCAAGTCATTGGCGCCGGTACCATCGCTGATATTTGGGAGTCCCACGACCGAGGCCGCGCCATGTCGCTCTTCTACTTAGGACCCATGCTTGGGCCTCTTCTCGGTCCACTGCTTGGTGGTGTTTTAACGCAGCACTTGGGCTGGCGATCAACCATGTGGTTCCTGGCCATTTACGGCTTTGTCCTTACTGTGGCGATCTTCTTCCTGCTTCCGGAGACGTTGGCTCATAAAAGCGAGCGTGCTACAACACAAGAGCTCACACGCATGACCACCCGGGAGTCTATCAAGGTCAAGAGTAAGGAGTTTACCACGGTGCTTAAGCACTACCTAATTGAGCCTCTGAGAGTTCTCCTCCTCTTGCGCTTCCCGCCTGTCTTTCTTACAGTGTTCATCGCCGCCATCGCGTTTAGTTCTGTCTACGTCCTTAACGTGGCTATGGAATCCGGCTTTGCTCAACCTCCGTACAGCTTCAACCAAACTACAGTAGGATTGACATATATGTCTACCGGTGTGGGGTATATTGTTTCGTCAATGGTTGGTGGTCGCTGGATGGATTCCATCATGGCAAGGGAGGCTCGCAAGGCCGAGAGATATGACGCGCAGGGGAAGCTTATTTACTTACCGGAAGATCGAATGAAGGAGAATGCCTGGGTAGCCAATACCATATATCCGCTTTCATTACTATGGTTCGGATGGACAATGTATTATGGGGTGCAGTACATAGCACCTATTAGCGCGCTTTTCGTCTTCGGGTTCTCTTCTATGCTTCACTTTGTAAGTCCAACTTCGAGACTCTCTCTTCCCCTTCTACCGCTTGGAATTTGCCATTATTGCAATCTTTATAAATGTAGAAACTAATTTCTTTGTCCTAGACCCTCGGCACGACAATGCTCACGGAATTTGTCCGGAAACGTAGTTCTGCTGGTGTCGCCGTTAACAACTTTGTCCGAAACATCTTGAGCTGCGTTGGGACTATAGTTGCCGCACCATGGATGAAGGGTGTAGGCATAGGCTATATGATGACGATACTATGTATAGTATGCTTACTTTTGGGGTCTTTGGGTATTTGGCTTATTAGTAAAAAGGCGCAGAAGTGGAGAGAGGCGATGGATGAGGCATTAAAGATGGATTGAGGTAGGATTATAATGAACATATGGAATGCTGTATTTAAAATTTATATGCATTTATAAGCATTTACTTTGTGGCCATAAATGCTTGCGTTGTGGTAGAAAAAGTGATTTTGGCAGCTTATGGCTCAAGTGATAAGCTCTTCTTGAAGCTGATAGATCTGACGGTTGCAATGTCTATCTATTAGACTCGAATTTAACATGCAGACACCTGGTACCGGCTTATTATGGAACGATAGCTATTATCTGACACGTGCGTCACTATTCTTAAGATCATAAGTCCCTCTAAGCCTGAAGTCATTCCTGCCCTTCCCTTGGCTCAGAATACAGTTGTAAATCGACCGTAGGTGCTCTAGGATGATTTTGCTGCTCTATCTCAACGACAGTCATCCGTCTATAACTATGGCAAGCGTACATCCTTGAGATATTCTCTTAGCCCAGTCATATGAATCCCTCTCGCCACATTCAGCGTCTTCTCCTTGTCCCAAGCAACGCCCCTACCAGCTGCAAAAGTAGCCTTGTATTTCGCCATAGGCTGGCCCTCTGCAAGCTGCTTCTTCAACGTCTCTATATCCCAAAGCTCCCTTCTGAATGTGCCTTCCCCGAACCGTTCGTCTACCAGATCAGCGATCTTCTTGTATGATAACGTATCACCAGCAATATGGACGACCTCGTTTGCGATTCCTCGTGGGTCGAAAACTATATCTGCTGTCACCCTGCCGATGTCTCGTGGTACAGTGACGGTGATTTGGATGTCCCAGCTTCCTAGGCCGCGAGTGACCTTCCGCTCGAGGTCAATGACCCCAAAGTCCGGCAAAAACAAGAAACTCATAAAAAGTCCCGTCGACACGATGGTCCATTCCGTCTTGTCCTGCGCCCTGAGCTTCTTCCGTACGTCAATCTGCTCGTCAAACCGGTCCTGATCGCTGCCTGTTCCAATGGCATCGTAATCCATCCCGAACTGCCACGGAAAGTATCGCCTTACACCGGCCTCGAGTACAGCATCTGCCAGCTTGTTTTGAGTCCCAGATGGGCGGCCCATGCCGTTACAAGAGATGATAGTGTCATAGCCGCGGAAGATGGTAGCGAGCTCAGAAGTGGACGACTCGACGTCACCAGGCTGTGGCGTGATACCAAGCGCTTGAAGTTGCTCAACCTGCTTCCTCTTTTCCGGCGCTGTTGAATTGATTGATGATGGACGCAGCAGCACCGAGAGTTTTGCGTTACCCCTCAAAGGGTGCTTTGCCAATGCGTCTAGGATAGCAGTACCCAGCTCGCCAGCTCCCAACACAAGCACGTTGTCACTCATTATATTGTTGTTGATTTGCTCAGGAAGATTTAAGTGACATGAGCACGACTTAGCTAAGTGGGAGAGGTTATGCGCCAAGTCGTTTACATGCTCCTCGGTACACACGATGGATTAGAGATATAACGCTATACCAGGATCTTGCCCACAAAATGATTGATTGGACTTCCGAACTTAATAGCCGCTTAGTCCCCGTGCACATGCGTAACCATCTCGAAACTTCTTCGGTTCCATTTTTATGTGGAGGCCATGCGTCAGTATTTGCATGGTTTCGGGGAGTGGTCGGGGAGTCCGTTCGGCAACATCCTTTTGCCAAAATACCGTAAAATTTAAAAAATGATGCTAACCCCAACTAACCCTTAGTGAAGTTCTTAACCAATCAGCGACTCGGCCCAGTATTAAGCGATATTGCATCAATA
The DNA here is from genome assembly GCA_002980515.1 of Fusarium burgessii. Classification (NCBI taxonomy): domain Eukaryota; kingdom Fungi; phylum Ascomycota; class Sordariomycetes; order Hypocreales; family Nectriaceae; genus Fusarium; species Fusarium burgessii. The sequence continues at coordinate 5,186 of PVQA01000121.1, read as the reverse complement.
CGCAGACTCGCAAGGATTTCTTCCGTGATTGCGCGGTATTACGGCCCAGACGGTTACGTCACGTATACTCCACTTTTCTCACCAACCACCATGAAGAAGCTCACCGCACCAGAGTGCGCCTCGTCAGGCCCACTCCGCACAACATGAGACTTATCCTGTAGCTCACTCCAGACACCGTGAGCCTTTCACTAAAGCTCACTCACACCCTAGTGAATCAATCATGTATATATACACTCATTCCCCTTAGCATTAGATAGAGCTTAGCTCACCAGCTATCAATAAGATTTCTTTACCTGAATACACCTAACCAGCTCTATTCACTATTAAGAGACGTAATATTTCACTTCGCTCAGTATTACGCCCTGCGTTATCAGCCAACATAAACCTAGTGCGGACTAATAGCGGGTTTGTGCTCTCTGTCCCTGAAGTCCTTAGTAATTAATATTGAGGACAAAACTCAGGGATACACCGAGTGACAATACATGCGGCCCCACGAGTAATACCGGACCATTAATAAGCTCTGAGCTAAGGAAAACTTTTTACTCTATAACTGTAAGCGACAGCATCTGAGGGTCCAGCGCATTATATGCGTAGGACATTTACCGATACTCTTCCTGTATAGTTATTTTCATCCTTTGGCCGTACAAAAACCTCTTGTCGAGAAGCTCATTTCACCCACAGTATCTGAAACCACCCCAGTTAAAACTATCCCAAGCAAGATGTCGAAGCTCTTCCAGCCTCTAGAGGTGGCTGGCTGCCACCTGAAGCACCGCATGGTTATGGCGCCTCTTACCCGTTTCCGTGCCGATGATGATTATGTTCCTACGGACGTCATGAAAGGTGTGTTCGGGCAAAGTTTTATACGCCTTCGATTATTCTAACTGGCCCTCAGAGTACTATACTCAACGAGCCTCTGTGCCCGGAACCCTTCTCATTACCGAAGGCACCCAGATTTCTCAGCGAAGTATTGGAATGAAGAACGTCCCAGGAATCTGGTCCCCCGCCCAAATTGCCGCCTGGCGCGAGATCACTGACGCTGTCCATGCTAAAGGGTCTTACATCTGGTGTCAGTTATGGGTCCTAGGTCGTGCGAGCGACCCTGCTCTCCGGTGTGAGCTGGGCTTGAAACTTCTCGGCCCTAGTCCCATAGCGAGCTCGCCAGATCGTCCACTCCCTCAAGAGATGTCTGAAGAAGAGATCCAAGAAGTGATCGCGGATCATCGCATTGCTGCGAGAAACGCTATTGAGGCTGGGTTCGATGGCGTCGAGATTCAAGGCGGCGGTGGATACTTGCCTGATCAATTTCTTCAAGATGTCACAAATAAGAGGACAGACCACTGGGGCGGCAGCATTGAAAACCGCACCAGGTTCCCTCTTGAGGTCACCAAGGCAATCGCCCAGGAGATCGGACCCAGAAAGGTCGCGATACGCTTGAGCCCGTGGAGCGACTTCATAGGCATGGGCATGAACGACCCTATCCCGACCTTCACCTACGTCGTCCAGCAGCTTCGCACCCTAAACATCGGATTCCTTGACCTGATTGAGGCACGTATCCGAGGAAACGACGATGCCGACTGCGGCGGGGATAACGATGTGTCTTTCGCCGTTTATGCCTGGGGCAAGGAAGCCCCCGTTATGGTCGGTGGCGGATTCAATGGCGAGTCTGCGCAAAAGGCAGTCGACGAGACTTACAAGGACTACAAGCTGGCTATCGTCTTCGGTCGCCACTGGACAAGCAACCCTGATCTGCCCTTCCGTATAAAGGTGGACGTTCCGCTTGTCAAATATGACCGCCCAACTTTCTACACGCCGAAGAGTAGTAAAGGCTATAACGATTGGGCGTTTAGTGATGAGTTTTTAGTATCAGGAGGCACTGGCCCAGTTGCGCGGCAGATTTAGCTGTAAATTTAATAGCTTTTTTTTTATATAACTCATCTTTATTTTTTTTAATTGAATGACACTGTACGGACTGTACGTAGCCTGAATCTTGCTCGAGACATGGCTTAGATTTCTATCAACATATGGGAGCTTTAATAATCGAACGGCTTGTGTCTAGCGGTCTGTGCAGTGTCTCGGCCAATTTAAGGCAAGGGAGGACTCAGCTCAGACCTTTTTTTCTTAATGTTGAACAGAGCGAGTCACGATATGAATATAAAGAGGCTATTCATAACTGTGAGGGTGCATTAAATTAATAATAGCTCAGAAATATATAAAAGACTCTTCGGAAATTATCTTGCTGGCGAAACGCTACATGACCCTGTTCGGTTCCGATTAGTTATAGGTTACTAGCTATGTGTAGGAGTGAGTAGCTTCTGTTAACACCGTCATCACCACCGTCTCCTGTTGGTCGCCAACCAAACGATGGTGGGCCTAGTGGCTCCACGTGCGCCACTTTCGTCAACGAACAAGGTTAATTTCTGGCTGCGACGAGAATCATGCCTACCAACACCCGCTTAATAGAATTGTTGTTGCTATCATTCCCTCTATCCTTGCTCGCTTTTCAGTGTTCGGTGTCTCGAGGAAGCGCTGGAAGTTAGTCAAAATCACGGAATCTTCCGCTGCAAGCGCTTAGGGTTTAAATACTAAACATCCCCCAACTAGATATATCATGTTGCCTAAATGAAATGAAATACATTGTCTTCTGTATTTCTCCAAGGCATCTTCAAAATTCCACTAACACAATGTAGTTCCCAGCTGGATACTCTAGAAGAGAAGCTCCCAAGCCGCCTTAGCCGTCAGCCCCAAAAGCACAACTGAACTTGCGGCAAAAGCTGGAAAGCGCAATAGCACATTGTTGGTCGTAACATGGATCATGCTGTGTAGGAACCTCAGACCCACGTAACCCCACGCCAAGCGCACAGTAGTCTTGTCCTTGACGCCCAAGAAAGTCAACCCAAGCAACACTGCGTAGAATTGGGTAGGTTGTTCAAGTAAGTTGTTGAAATTATCCGCCGGCCACTGCACATAAGGAGGCAATTTCTCGGCCTTTTCCTTTTTGGCAATAGCTGGATCGAAGCTGACGTTGTACTTGGAAAGCGCTGGGGTCCTGCGGATGTACAGCAGAGCTTCCATAGCAAAGGTCCAAGTATTGAGGCCGAGGAGGGGGCCAAGGAGTGGCTTATCCGTAATGAGAGGCGACATGATAGCTATGTATATAGTGTTAGGTAATAGTCGTCTGGATATAAGGGCAGGTATAACTGACTTAATCGAGGTAGATGACGAATCAATTTTTGGCAGGTAGAAGGTAGATAGTGAATAATGAAATGGGTGAATGAGTAGAAGTTGCATGAACACGATAAATCTTTATGTAGATATGAGCTCTAGTATACTAGCCATAGTTGGTTAGCTCAGCGATTTAGACTTTAGAAGGTATCCATCCTATTAGCGTATATTGTGCCAAATTATTTTGCTCCCGCGGCTGCGTGTACGTCATAACAGGCGGGCCGGTTAGCTGCATCCTTGATGAACAATGGGGCGTCGAGATTACTAATACCACAGAGGTCAATCAATTCCAGGTATAACGATCTGTCATCAAAATCAAAGCTCTTTAAAGCCCCACCTACAATAAGGAGTTAGGATTTAAAAAAAAGCTTAACTCCGCGCTTCGTACTAGAAGACAAATTAGGTTGTAAATAATAAAAATAAAGTTCTTCAAAAATTCAATTATTTTTTCACATAGTATAATTAGCTGAGAATGAAACTACGACGAGTGTATCTGCTAGCGAGGCGCTAATAACCTCTACAAACAGCGACAGTACAAGAGAGGCGACCAGAAGTAACTACTCAAGCGCCAACCAGCATTGAGGCTTCGATGACTATTGCTAAGAGTGCAACTACAATAACCGCAACCGCGGATCCAGATCCAACGAATCTTCTTCTCCACGGCAACTTCAACCTCAGGAACGAAGACCCTCGGTTCTCCACTCTAGGTAGCGGCAGGCCTGTTGAACTTCGCTCTCATGACTCTTTCCAGGGCCCTAATTACAGACTCGTCCAATTTAGAATCGATAGGGCCGAGTCGTGCAGTAACTACGCGTACCAAGCAATCGACAAACAGCATCTCAAGACAGGCTCTGATTATCTCTCTACTATATTACGTGTCAGTCTAGGTGTTAATAATATTTATAGTGACGGGGGTGATTCAATAGGGCTAAGCTACTACTATAGTAATCCAAACAACCTTTGCCTTATCCCAGATTTGTTTGAAGCAATCAGTTCTAGGATTGCTCGTAGTTAATAGACCAAGCTAGTTAATGCTTATTCACTTACTGAACAGGTGATATTTCAGTATGAATATGCTAGCGTTGTGGTCAGATTCGACTGCGCTACTTCTGGTGCTAACATTAACACTATAGTATCTAAGGAATTTATTAAGTACTACTTATATGTTGTCTTTGTTAACCTTCCTTAATGTAATTGCAATACAACTACACAAACCTCTCATTGCATCTAGCTAAGTTATAGCTAGAACCGTATACAGTTGAATAGATCTATAACGCTGACCCCTCCCTAAAGCATTAGCAGATATGATGGGTCTCATCTGGGGTCGCTGGGGTCGTGAATTGGTCAGTATTCAGATCATTATCGCCTAAGTCCTCATCTCCGCTGGTGGAATCGTCATATCAAGTATTAGCTTCAATACGCTATCAGACCACGGAACATATACTGTAGTCTTCGGTACTGTTTCTGCTATTACTATTACCGCCTTATTATCTATTTACACATTTTCTAAGCTAGGCTAGTTAATATAGTTCAGCTTTATTACCTTTATTCTCAGTATTTTTATTTTTATTATAGCTATAATATAAGTTAATAGACCTACTACTATACCTTAGATTAGAGACTTTAAACTTAATTAGGTACCTATAGTATATCCTAGTTTTATTATAGGTATAGTTAATATTACTAATATCTTTATTAGTACTTATAGCTCTTCTATATTCTTACCTATTATTTCCAAGATAAAGTGGCCTCAGGATCACTATAAGGCCTACCTTCTTACAGGTTTTTATAACGGTTAGGGTTTCTAAACAGGTAAACTAGTCCATACTAGGTTTATATTTGCAGAATATATAGGGCATTATACTAAGCACGTTAGGTTATTATATCTCTTAATAGTTAATAGTTCTGATTAGGCTTATTAAGGTAAAGAAGTATTATTAATAGCTAGTAAGCTAAATGCTATA
>PVQA01000116.1:0-85443 GCA_002980515.1 Fusarium burgessii | reverse complement strand
AACTTATCATGCTTGCCCTTCAACTTAATTTCCAATAACGCCTCATGATAATCCCCCTCCCTCCTCGCCCTCTTCAATTTCCTAACTTCATCCTCATCCAACCTCCTCCCCGCCGCCTCCTCCAACTGCCTCCGACTAATCTTTGCCAACGCCTTCTCCTCCTTTGATGCGCGCAATTTCGGCTTGAAGCGCGCTTGCATTCTGATTCTAAACGTAGTGTCGAACGAGATAGTATCTGCGTCGCCGCGCACATCGATCGTTTTGGAGGAGGCTTTGCTCGGCGCTTTTATTGTGAGGAATGTGTCGCGCAGGGTTTGCAGTTGGAATGTTCCTGGTGTGTCGGCTGTGGCGATCACGTTGAAGGATTCGAGGGGGGATACGGCTTCGGATGTTGCTGAGAGGAGACCGATTTTGTCGCATGAGAGGTACCTGGGTTGCGCATTAGTTATGAACAGTAGTTGGGGAAGACGAGAGCGACTTACTTTCCATGATGCCCCTTGAAGCGAAAGCTCTCCGTTCCAGCAACGCGATTCGCGATCCAGACCTGCCGCACATCATGTGGCTCTGCCGTCGCAGGGTTCCCATCCACAATATTCTCAATCGGAATAGTAAACACCTTGCCCGTCGTATCGCAAGCCAGTGCCGAAGGCTCATCCGTCGGTAGAACAATCATGATCGGTCCAACAACATCAGTGACTGCCTCAGCAGAAACCCAACTGTCGTCATTCTCTGCTTCTTCGCCAGTCTTTTGCAGCTGGCCTGTTTCCTCATCTACAGCATCGCGTTGAGCTTTCTCGGGGTCTGTTCGCTTTCGCTTCTTGACTTTCTTGTCGCCTTTGAATGTCAATGGCTTGACCATGATCGGATATTCGAGGTTTAACTTGGGGTGATGATGTAGTTGTGAGGTTGTCTTGGGCCGACGGTCAACGCCGGGATACGGCGAGCTCCACTACAGCAACTGCGCTGTTCAGGAAGGTGATTGGTTATGTAATCCATTCTCCCCCGCAACTCATGGTAACCCTCTGTAAGAGAAAAAAAGAGATAAAAAGATGGGAATAATTCTTTGGCTCCATTCAAACTTATTTTATATTTAGCTGAGTAATTAGTTCGTTTAGATTTGTACTCAAAATGGTTGCCCAAGCCCAAGCTGTCTCCGTGTCTCTTCAGGATCTCAAGGACGGTACGTACCTTGAAATTCATGATAGCGCCGCTCTCATGATGAATCTCGTATCTTTATAAAAGAGCATAGTCTAACAAAAAATAGGTAACATCCCTTTTGAGACTCTCAAAGAAGCTTTTGGCCCAGACTCCCTCGGAATTCTTGTGGTAAAAGATGTTCCCAAAGAGTTCCCCGAACTTAGACACCAAGCCCTCTCCTACGCCTCATATCTCGGCAACCTCCCCAAGGAGGAACTTGGTATGTTGTCATGATCCTATAAAACAAACCTCGCTAACAGAAATAAAGAAAAACTTGAAAATGCGCGTGCAAAATATCTAACTGGTTGGTCTCTCGGAAAAGAGACTCTCAAGAATGGCCAGGTCGATACTTTCAAGGGGTCATACTACGCCAACTGCGCATTCTACATTGACCCATCTCTCGAATGCGCCAAACCAACTGAGGAGTTCTCAATCGACACATTTCCAGAATATCTCGCCCCCAATGTCTGGCCTCCAGAGAATGTCCTTCCCGGTTTCAAGCCCTCGGTCACCTCTCTATGCCGACTCATCATCGACGTAGCTGTCCTCGTCGCACGTGCTTGTGATCGCTTTGCGCAAGAGGATATTCCAGGATATCCAAAAGGATACCTTGAACACGTTGTCAGCACTTCTAGTACCACCAAGGCACGTCTGCTGCATTACTACCCTCAAGAATCTGACCATGCTGCGAATGGCGGTGATGAGGATGATTGGTGTGCGACCCATTTGGACCATGGATGCTTGACGGGGCTTACATCAGCCATGTTCATCGACGAGCACAAGACCAGCCCTGCTGTACCAGAAGTTACAAACTTGAACGGTGCTTCTTTACCACCTCTCGAGGAGCTGCCCTCATCCCCAGATCCTTCAGCTGGTCTGTACATCAAGTCCCGTACAGGCGAGACCGTTCAGGTCAAGATTCCTCGAGATTGTATTGCGTTTCAAACAGGAGAGGCTCTTGAGCGCATCACTGCTGGTCGCTTCAAGGCTGTGCCGCACTTTGTCAGGGGCGTGAGACCTAGTGTCAGTGATGGAAAGGTTGCTCGTAACACGTTGGCGGTGTTTACTCAGCCCAACTTGGGTGAAGAGGTGGATATTAAGCAGCACCTCACTTTTGGAGAGTTTGCTCGAGGTATTGTTGACAAGAATACTGTCTCATGATAGCTAAACTCGAACGGAATACAAACTTTACGATGTTAGGTTGAGTCACGCTGTGATGTTGTTCTAGACAATTGTAGACCATTTATAATTATGGTGTGATTCAAAGGAGTGTATTTGTTTTCAGATCCGATCACGAATATTTCCAACAGCTCATATAATATAGCATATCATGTAAGGAATGTAATTTGTACTCCGCCGTCCTGCCTAGAAATTACTCCGGCAAGGTGAAAAGGGTAGCACAGTCATTGAAACAGAAACAAAAGTTTGGCAGAGATGACAAAGTGTCCAGCTTAAAATAAGCCAATCACTCTGTTAACTAAGAAAAGAAGAGAAAAATATAGCCCTGAACCGAAGTATGCAGAATGAATCGATAATACTACCAACACTTCTGCTATGGATCTGGACGGGGACTAAGATCAACAAGGATCATATCCTAACACGGAGTACTTGAAGAATCAAGTACACATGGGAGGTTTGAGTGGAACAATCATTGCTTAAGCCCAGGCGCCCACAAGACTCATGAAGAAAGCCCCAAAGAACACCAAAAGGCAAGCATAGATGCGCTTACGGCCACGGAGGAATCGCCAGCTTTCATCACTGAGGAAGTCCTGAGAAAGAAGTTCGACCAGCGAGGCAAAGGTAAGCAGTCCAGCTGAGATAGCATTCATGACACCGACAACAATGAGGCCGGTTTCGGAGTTGGGGCTGTAAAGTGTGTGGGTAGCAAGGCCAATAGCCTGTCCTAGAGGAGTGGTGCATCCATAGGCGAGTGCCATGAACCAAGGCTGGAGCTTGCCTTGAGGCCACTTGATGGAAGCAATTCGAGAGCCCAGAGCCAATCCTTCAAAGGTTTCTATACTTTGTTAGTATTTGTATATGTAGTCATCAAACCATATCAACTTACGGTGAAAGACAATGGCAATGAGCAGAATAATGAACTCATTGCCGATTGAAACGCTTAGCGCCATGCCAATAAAGACACTGTGGAAGAGAATACCAAGCTCGAGCAGGACACACTGAAGAAGCTCCTTGCGTTGCTGCTGCTCCGGGGTCAAGCTAGGCATCTGTGCAGCCTCGAGGCTCGTCTCCTCGAGGTTCTTTCTTCCAGATTGAGCGTTGTCGTCATCCTCACAAGCTTCTTCATCCAGATTCTCCAATCGCTCATCTCTGCTGTTCAGGATGGAAAGTCCCTGGCCAATACTAGAAGATCGTCCACGAATAGGTCCCATATCCCGAATGGGAAGCATGCCTGTGCCTCCCATGCATCCACCACTGTTAGAGTTGCCATTCCTGGCGTTGTCAGAGCCAGACGTAATCTCAGTAGGCGAAACATGTCGAGATGGGTGAAAGACCATCTCAATGACAGTGACAAGAAAAATGGCAGCAAGAGCAATGGCACCAGGGATAGCAGGGTAGTCCTGGTTCCAGAAGCTACCCAGGCAAGGGTCCCCGAGAGAGATGAAAGCAGTGGGAAGCAAATGGACAAAGGCCGTGGCGATCAGCACACCAGTACCGAAATGGCGTACAGCAAAGAAGAAGCGAGTCGGAATCCTCAGACCTGGGAACTTAGTGGCCATGATAGGGAAGGCACATGCAAGCGTCGAAACGCACAAGATGATGAACAAGGCTCCAACATGGAGAGGGGTGTTGTATTCAGCCTTGTTGACACCTCCAGTCTCGCAGGTACTTCGCTTACGGAGAGGCGAGACCTGGTCAGGAATCGACTCATGGGCCTTGGGGGGCGAAGTCATGGCAGCAGGCGCAGAGGCAGGGGAGTTCCAGGATGAGATGATAGTCGAGACAACAAGAACAGAGAGGACCCAGACGGTCCAGCTCCAGATGTGCGAGGCACATGACGAGAGGGTGCCTCGATGAAGACGGATTTGGTCATCACCACCATCTACCGTCTTGAGATACGAGGACAGTCCTGGGTGAGTTAGCATTGGAGTGAAACTCATATGTGGATTTTGACAAGGGATAATCATGAGATTTTTGACATACCCGAGATACGGGACAGTCGTCCCGCATCCTTTTCAGAGCCCAGGTCAGGCTCTGTAGGATGACTCCCTGCTTGATTACTTTCATCGTGTGAATTCAAAAGACTCCCACTTGTGCCTCCACTTCCATCATCCTGTCCAGCATCTACATGCTCACGGAGGTTGGAGATGCCATTGAGATCCTGACGCGTGGTATTCATGGCAGCAAGAGGAGAAGGAGCTTGATTCCAGGTCAAGCGCTGGTAGAAAGACTCGTCTGCTTTGGAGAGGCAAATCATTGTGAATTTACCGATGACTTCAGCCCTAACTTTGGAAGTGGAAAATGTCGTTTGATAGGGAGACGTTGAAGTTTGCTTGTCGTCACAGGTAAAAAAAGGCCACGAAGGCAGATCTCAGCCAATTACGTTCAAACGAAATATCAAATGTTGATGATGCGATAATTGCAGCGAATAAATTCAATTGTCAAGAGGTAAAGATTGAGTTGGATGCGATGACGGGGTTATAAGAGATAGAGTTATCGCGTAGTGTAATACTTTAAATCGGCAGACAAAAGGGTTAAATGCACCTGGATAGGCCAGATCCACAGAACACAGGCGCTAGTGAACTCCACTCACCTGCTTCAGAAACTGGGGGAGGTGCCATCCATGAATGTAAATGCCAAGAAGAGTCCAGATCAGGTAAAGACTTTTCTTAGTCTTGGGAAGTTGATATCCCCGGGTTTGCCCGCGTGACCAAGAGCCGAAGACATTTGACTCTGTGTCTCTTGATTGGCTCGTGCCTCGAGATACACGGGTCAATACGGGAAATCACGAGCATTTCCTTGTACCTGCCCCCGCAATCTCTCCTCCGTAGGGTCCCGGTCATCGGCCGGAAGAGCATGCGAACGGGCGGCTCAGGAGCTCGGGAGACCTCCGTAGTTGCCTACAGAAGATATCCACAGACTATTGATCACTTGATCACAGTACAATCTCAACTCTTCTTACCCATGAGATAACAGAGAATTTTCTACAAAAGTCTAGATCCTCTTACCCCGCAAGGGATATGCTCGAATACGCTTCATCGAACCAAACGCCGGCAGAGAACAAGAGCCTCCCCGTGTTGCCGTCTTGGCATGTCTATACCGTATAACTTACATGGTAGTTCGGTGACTTGAGGTGAGAGAGCCGAAGGATGTCTTCGTCACTAAACCACAATACCTACTCCTACTCCCTGCAGCTTGACCGCATACACACTCTCATGCGGTAAACTTCCGGAATCAAAATGTGGCCACAAGTGACGACGAGACTGCCAATTGTTACATCGATGATGCGTCTGGTCTTGTGCTTGTTCCCACCATATATTTCTGGTCTACTAAGATCGACAAGAGTCTTGGCTGTTGTGCTTGAGCCCAGAATAGACACTTTAGAAACAGAATAAGCTTAACGGTGATTAATGTTTGAAGAATCGACAAAATAAATATCAAGACATCAAAGGTGAGAAAAAGTTTACAAAATGGGTCTTATCTATAATCATACGAGATGGAACTGCCGCGATTACATAAGACGTGATGCGATGATGCTGCGCAATTGCATCATCCTTCTTCGCATGAATACAACCTCATTTTTATACTCTGTGATAACCTCAACCATAAGATCTCTTCTCTCAAATCACCTAAACTAGCAACCCACATACCTACTCAATCATGGCCCTTCCTCCTAAATTCGCCGGGCAGAAGCTCCAATTCGCCCACCCTCCCGCCTCCGACTCAGCAGTCGCCCACACAACTCACACCCTCGAATTCTACCTCGACTACTGCTGTCCCTTCTCCGCCAAGATCTTCCGCACCCTGCAGAACGACGTGATCCCCGCCATCAAAGCCAACCCGGCCTGGGCCTCGAGTCTTACTTTTATCTTCCGCCAGCAGATCCAGCCATGGCATCCTTCTTCGACCCTCATGCACGAAGCCGCTCTGGCTGTCCTCCGTCTTGCGCCGGAGCGATTCTGGGACTTTAGCGCTGTGCTGTTTGATGAGCAGAAGGATTACTTTGATGTCAACGTTGTTAATGAGAAGCGTAATGACACGTATCGTCGCTTGGCAAAGGTGGCTGCCAAGGTTGGCGTTGATGCGGATAAGGTGTTTGAACTACTTGTGATTTCTGACAAGCCTGGTGATGATGGGTCGTTGAATGCGGGCAACCAGGTCACCGCTGATGTCAAGGTCATCACCAAGATGAACCGTTTGATCGGTGTGCATGTTACCCCTACTGCTGTGTTTGACGGTGTTGTCCAGGATGTTAGCTCTGGATGGACCAAAGAGCAATGGATTGAGTGGCTGCAAAAGAATGTTGTTTGACTTGAATCAGAGAACAGGCGTATGAGCCATAAGCTCTGATTATATTGAATCGATCGCTGTGTAGACAATTGAAGCTGTCACCAAATCCTCCAAATTAGTTAACTGTATAGTGATAATATGATGTAGAGCCCTGTGTAAATTGCTCCAACCTCAGCGCGTCTCCCCACCAAACTCAGGTCTTTTCTTAACATGCTCATGAGCCTCTCATACACGACACAATTCACATCAATCACAATGCATCAACTAAGAATGATAATACCAAGGCTACGGCCAAGTCAATTGACTCCTCTCACCCACCAAACAACCCCTCTTCAATCCTCAGCTCTCCCTCGAACATTCCGCCGCTCACTTCAAAAATCTCTACAAGCTCAACTGAGATGCTACGCCAAACCAGCTCCCAAAAAGTCCACGATTGAAGATGAGCTTAAAAGACAAGCTAGAGCTGTGTCCAAAGGTGGCAAGGAGTTTGGTGCGTTTAATCGAGGAATAATTTCAGAGGGTGCAACGACTGATGCTGGCTAGAACTCCCTGAGAAACTCATCATATATCATGCTGGAACAGGTCGCATCACCTTTATGGCCATGCTCAAGATAACAACCCTTTTCATCGGCGCATTCTTCTGCTGCATCGTAGCCCCAAGCTACATCAAGGCTGAAAAGCCCGAACTAGTAACTGCAGGCGGTATGTTTTCATCTCGCTCGTTTATTGTAAACCATACCTAGCTAACATCACAAGTCATCCTATGCGGTATCATCCCCGTACTTTTCGTCACCTACATAACATCCCCCTTCGTAACCCACATCCACATCCACCTCCCCCCCTACGCACGAACATCCCGTCCCATCCTAGAGCGCTTCATCAAGGCCCTACCCCCCACAACGCCTCTCACCCTAACCACCATGAGCGCCATCTCCAAGCCTCGCTACAGCAGCATGCAGGCCGGTGATCTGAGCCCTGTGCGACGTCGTCTGGGCCTCATCAACTATGTTCGTGACACGAAGGAGGAGAACGCAAAGCGGAAATGGTATATGTTCCGTGCCGTCGGCAAGTTTTACGTGCAGGATAAAAGGCCGCAGACGAGGGTGAGGTATCAGAAGAAGACGGACAAGGTCGATGGTTGGATCTGGGATGTTATCAAGGAGCGCATTGATAATAGGGCGCTAAAAGCAGCGTCGCCTTACAAGGGGAATGACTCGATTTGAACCGCTCGTCCGGTTCTTGGTATTGCCACATCATACATGTACGATATTTCATCAAAGCGAGTAGGAATAGTCCCCGATTCGTTCAACACTCGTATAACTAGCCAAATCTCCGGGGGGGCAGACGGCAGTTCCTAGTGAACTAATACAAAGGCAACAAGGAGCGGCTATGCGTATCAGATATAGTCTTCAAGGATAAGACCAATGTACCTGAAGTTAACCCTGGCATTGATCGACATCCCGTGCCATACGCCCGTTTTGACCTTCGGGAAGAAAGAAAGCACCGAACTCAAGATCCGCGATTTTGGGTGTTAGTGAGTTCGGTGCATTCCCCCCAACGAGCTCCTGTATATCTACCGAAAACTTCATATCGTAATCCCCGTCGTCAGGAATACGACCCGGGAAGTTCTTCATGTCATCAGCACACATATCATCAGTAGAAACAAACAATGAAGCTTCCAAACAAGCGCCAAGTACACGCAACCATGGTATTCCTACGTTGCAGGCAAATAAAGTTCAAAAACCATGACTCCTTTCTGATTTTCCTTTGTTCCCAATGCTGCCAGAAGCCTTCCAGGTCGTCAATCACATAGACAAATATTGGTACATGGATCCTGCCTGTCCAACCAAAACAAACGCACTTCATCTTAGGTACGGACCCTTTCCATTTGTTGCTTGGGCCTAAAATTCTCAACGCCTCCATCATGGCTCGTTATATGTTCTTGTCAATCCTTTCAAACCATCGTAATCAACCAGTTTCTATACAATAATACAAGCCCTTCCTTCTTCTGGCTACATCCAAGTTCTGCCGTTGACAAAACATGTAATCAGGGGACTATTGGCAGCAAGTCTAATAACTTGATAGCCTTGAGTCCTTTGCAAACCCGTCAAGTGGAGCTCTGTAACTGTGACAAAGTCCAGCACAGAGCTCATTGATGGATTGCACTTGGCCTAAGAGGAACCAGCCTCAGGAGTATTCAGCCTTTACAGGTGATAGCTCCATCAGCAATAGCGTCCTTTCATCAGTGTCTTTCGATCACTGGCCCCATGCTCGCTTCAATCCACCCTCGTAAACGCTTGCAACCGACTCTTGCCACATTGAAGGAGTAACAAAGTTGGGCACCGGTGCAGACGAGTACTGAGATGGCGAGATTTGATGCGATCCAGCAGGCATTGAAGCTTGAACTGCCTGAATATCCTGGATAGTGGGAACTTCCGTGGCACCTGAGGACGACGCGTTAAGAGGGCTCGTGTGAGGTGGGGTGGAGTTGGGTTGTGTGTGAGAGGCAGGCGTACCAAATGTGGTGTTCCATTGTCTAAGAACTAGTTAGCAGGTTGCCAGTTGAGAAGGAATAGAGCTATAGCTTACTCAAATAGTCGCGATGGATTCCATTGCGGTTGATCCGTCAGCGACATGCTCTGGGGCATTCCAGGAGCTTGCGATCCTTGCGACATCATGACGAGCGACTGTACAGCTGGGGAGTCACTTTTGCTGTCCAAAGGGCCGGCGGAAATAGGAGGTGTAATGGGGTGGTTGGTATAACTGACTTGTTGAGCACCGTGTGTATCCAAATGTTGGTCAATGGATCCTGTCCGGTGGATTACTGGTCGAAAAGAGTCGTTACCTCGAGGAGGGCTGGAGTGAGTGGAAGGATGGGGGCTGCCATAGGGAAAGCTGGGTTTTAGAACGAATGGCTTTCGGACGTCTGCTGAGAAGGCTTCTCGCAGAGCGTTGATTTGTTTCTCCAACTCGAGCATCGGCCAGGCTTCCATCACCTTCTCCAATACCCTCATGTGCCTCGTAAAGTACTCTCGAGCATCAGTGTTGAATTCTGGGTCTGGTGAAACAATAGCAACCTATTGAAAGCGAGTCAGTTTGCGTTGACAGCTGTCTTCTTAGAAACCTACCAGATGAATGACAATGCAAGAGAGGCCTGCATAGAGAGAGAAGCTGAAACCTCGCTGCATACACTGGAGTCCTGTGAGTCCAAAAGAGTTGAGAGTTGCCTCCTGGAGACGACACAAGGCCTTGGCAGAGCTGTAACAAATCATCATGTGGCGTTTCCATTGTCCGTCCGGAGAATTAGGGTCAAGGAATGACAGAATGGGTCGATGGAACAGAATCATGGCCAGATAGTAGTATCCATGCATGTTTCCAATAAAGTGCGAAGGAATCCAAGGAGGTGATCCATCAGGTGGGAAGGAAATGGCCAGATCCGGAGGCAGTTCTGTTAGCCAAGTGTTGAAGCTCTGTCCCAGTTGCTGAAATTCGGGGTCGACGCCCCAATCCTTTCTTCTCCGTAGTCTTGTGTAGACTTTGCTCATGGACGCAACAGTCCGCACAACCTGGGCGAAGTAGCTGAAATTACGCGAGATATGGTACTCGGACTCTTCGCAGCCAGGAACTGGTCTGGCAGCTGCGAAATCCACTGTGCTAAGCTTGACAGCGTGGTCATGTCGGCCTTGTTTACGTTAGCCATCAACACAATCATATCCAAACTACTTTCACTCACCTTGAGGAGCTCCGACCATCACCTCGCAGACAAAGACCAGCTGCCATATTCTCTTTCGAAGCTGACACTCGACGGGCGTAAACTCGCAAGAAATACCTGCTTGATGATCCTCATAATGTTCATCCAAGCCTAGGTCTTTACCCATTTGAACACACTGTACGACAGTCATCCAAGAACGATAATAGTAACCTCGTTTGGGTGCAGCTTCGCGGGCCTTGAGAATCATAAGCAAGGCTTGAAGAGTGCTCAGTCGTGGAATGTCCATGAAAGAATCGGCATGTCCTAAATTGTGTAAGTATCCTCATATACTGTTTGTTAACTGCCCGGCAGCACTTACTGGAGGCGAGGGCAAGCCATTGTTGACCCTCGCCTGGTTCCTCAGCCAGTCGTCCACCCATAGCAAAGATCGCTTCCAGAACCAACGGAGAAATAGCATTTCGATCCGTGTTCCATTGTTGATAAAAGATCGTTTTACATAATACAGGAACGTAAGGGTGGACATGTGTGAAATAAAGGTCGAAATAGTTGAGTGCTGTCTCATCATCGGGCATTAACTCAGGCGGTATGCGAATCTTGTGGCCAGGTGCAGGCATAGGTAAATTGGCCGGGAACTCCTCGGCATCGTCCTCAACAGCTGGCTCCTCTTCACGTCTGAATGATGCTTTATTCCTGAGATATGGAGCTATATAGACATTAGTAATCGTATGGGTGAGCATGATATGTTACAATTCCTACCTGTACCAGTTTCATTGACCTTTAGCGTTCCCAAGAGGTCTGCGAGGTCATGATGCTGATATTCTCCGGGTGAGTAAGCCTCCGGGGAAGGTTGCTGTTGAGCTGCAGGAGGCGGTGGTGGCTGGTGCATTGGAGGAGTAGGAAACACATTCTGGCCTGCATAATGCTGTTCCATCATCGAACCGGGAGGCGCAACAGCACCATAAGCCATAGTTCCAGGCTGCTGAGAGGCATCGTACTGTACGTGTTGATATTGGGCGCTTGCGTCAGGATAACCTGGCTGAGGAGCACCATACATAGCAGCTGGCGAGATCTTGGGACCAGGGTTCATAACTTGATGCTGCATTGGCATTTGCTGATACTGATCTGAGGGGTTCATGGGTGTTGTGTCATAAGTCGTCGAGTCGTTGGCTCCATCAAAACCATTTGGTCGTACGCAGTGAAGCTTGAGTCTAATGCAGGCCGAGCATGGCCATGTGTTTGTAGTAGCAGCGTCACATTTGATCTTCCGTCTTCTGCAACCTTCGCAAGCCCTCATAACTGTTGTGGTTTTAGTACTTTAATTACAAACTTTATACCTGTAGTATGGGCAAGTTATACCTTTCAACCGCTTATGGCGGTTATGCTCGTCAACGAACACATAGTCTACACCGATGTTAGTGACGATACCAGAAATAGTACATGATTCATTATGTTCCTACGCACTCTTTTGGGTCTCGCGCTGCGTATATTGCTGCGGCGCAAACGAAAAGGAATTCATTTGGGATTGTTGTGGTAAAATTCGGCGAACAGTAGGGTCGTCGTTTGACATTATAAGCAGTACAGTACTGTTCCGAGGTTTGGACCTCTAAGAACGTCGAGTATTGACGATGACGGCGGTCAACATGAAAATCGTTTCGCAAATCAAGATAAACGAGAGTCGGGTGATCGTCGCAACAGATCGAGTAAGTGGTAAAGTAGGTAGATATTCGGAGTTTGGGAGTTTGCGCGCGATGGAGAGGAGAATCGCGGGGTGGAGGGATACTCGTGGGGACAATGTCGTGACGTGGGCGACAAAAGCAAGCAACGACGGGCTAACTTTAGGCGGTAAATAGGGTCAATTTGAGATCGAAGTCGGGGCGACAGGGCGATGTGTATGTATGTATGTGTGTGTGTGCAGGAGAGGTATAAACTAAACAGGTAATTGTCTTGCAAGGGAGAAAAAAAAAACCGTAACGTAAGGAGGCGAAAACCACAGCGAGAGACAGAGATATTGTATGGTATGTACGAAAGCTAGACCAGCTAAAAGACGTCCAGTTTAATCGAGCTGGCTGGCTGGCTGGGGGCGTGTCGGGGTACTATGTATATGTGTGTATGTATGTAGGTGATGTGGTGTCTTGGAAAGCTTGGAGCAAGGTAGAAGGAGTTTAAAGTGAACCGTAGGGTCGGGTGTTTAGAGCCACTTCGTGTGGCTTTGAGTTTTGACTTTGTCTCTCTTTGGTCTTGGTCTTGTTAATTATTTCGTCTTTGCTTTTGCAGGGCAGGGCAGGGCGGCATCAAAGGCATGGGTGTGATGTTATAAAGTGTATCGGGAAAAGCTTGGCTATGGGACTTGTCTTGAAGGAGTGAGTGAGTGGCCTGGCCTAGTCTAGGAGCCTGGGATACTTTGCCTGACCGTCAGTCCCTCCTCACCACGCTAGTGACGAGCAGATGGTGGAGAGTTTCGGGCTGGCGTTATTTGGATCACAACAGGGCGACAAGACAAAGCCGGGGCTCAACTAACAGGGGCGGGACAGGAGACCAGACAGGGGAGGAAGAATGGGATGGCATGGCGATGGAGATGGGTAGGGGAGGGGCTTGAGGGGAGATGCAGGTAACGAAAAGCGGCGTTGTAGGTGTGGGATGAAGGTCCAGAACTTAGAGCTAGATCCAGCGCCAGTGCCAGAACCCGAACTAGAACCTGAAAGTATCGTACTGGGTCCAATCCAGTGTTGTCTCTCTTTGTCTGAACTGATTTGGAACTATTGATCAAGCGACTGTAGAAGCCAAAGGTCCCAGGACCGGCTGTGGACACCGGCCCGAGTGAACGGCGTGTTACAGACGAGATACGACGATGTGAAATGTGGGCAGTGCAGTCAGTGGATATCTGGTGCTTGCTTCGGGGTCCTTTGCTGCGAAATGTTCTGTACTTTAGAAGAAAGTATACGTACTCTAGGTACTCAATTATGTGCTGTGCTGTGTTGGACTGGACTGGACTGGATCGCATGGACTAAATTGTGGAGGACTCGATGTGGTGGTGCTTTAATTGTTAACTGGAGAATAAGAGCCAGGGGGGTTCTATCGCGGCATTAGCGGACTTTGATGATTTCAATGCATTTGTTGTGTGTAAGCAGGAGAACACTCGTTGACATTCGAGTAAGAATGAATGAAATAACGAATGGAGCTGGCACGGGCGCACACGGCGAGGGCGATAATTAGTAGGTACAGCACAGAGTACATACATCAAGAATGCTCCGAACGTAGCAGTCAGCACAGCACAACAGAATCTCAAGATATATTTCCCGACGGCAGAGTCGCGTGTGTATCCAATCGAAGACAATGGCTTTGAGGAGTTTTGATGAAACGTATGCCGAGACTTGGACCTAACTCAAGGGGCTGTTCTGGCTGGGTACTTGATCAATTCTTGGTCTCCAATCTGCCAGGCTTGCACTGCACTGCATCATTGCATCTGCGTTGCGTTTGGTGCATGCATCTGTAGGTAGACATACGTCTGCTGTCACAGAACTGATCGTATGTACTCGGCCAAGGGCCTATGACTTGAACGCTTGGGAGGTTGCAGGAGGGGGTGAGGGGGGGTCATCCCGTCTCATGGATGTGGATATGGATGTGTGACAGGCATTTCATGGGAGTATCCAGCGCCAGCCTCCAGACAAGACAGGGGCCTACAAGCCACTGAATATACAGTATGACTGTGCATTGAGATCTCTCACACTGGGTTGTCGGTGTGTTGCATCTCTAGCGATGATGATAGTGGTAGACATACAGGCAATGGACGGGAAGCCATGAGGAGGAGGTGCCGCGGTGGTGATAGTCTTTGTTAGTTGATGTTGATGGTGGTGGTCGGCTTTTGTGATACCTCAGCTCACCATATCCTTAATTTCCTTCCCCTTTTGGCTCTCTGCTTGGCTAGACAAGTCATTCCCTCGCTTCTTTTCCTTCCGTCTTTTCAGTTACCGTTCGCGATACGCGGGACTCAGGCACCTTCCGTCACGCACATGCCATGCCGCAGGGCTAGTCGCAGCATGCACCTCACCAATTGGAGAAGCAACCTCAACTTGACACTTAGGGCTGAAGAGGCTTGCTTTTTACATGGGGGACTGCCTCCAGGTAGGGTGTGTGTGTCTCTCTCTCTCTCTCTGTGTTCGAATCGATACTGTATTCGGTAGCTAAGGTCCCTAATAAGGGAACTAATGATTTCAAGACGGAAACTCTCTTCTCAGTTTCCGCAGCCTTATACCTCATGATTGCGGGCGCCAGCTCACTTTGCAAACTACACTACAGTACGCTATCCGCTACAAATACTGACGCGAGATGCGGAACCAAGTCCAGGTCTAATTGGTTTCTAGCGCCATGAGTTATCAAGATTTAGATTTCGTTACTGGTTCGTCATTCACTTACCTTGCGCGCCCTGGCTAGGTAGGCCTAGTGTGTCAGGTGTCGCCCCTCGGCTCTGCTGTACGGTATTCAATGAAGGAAGCTCGTTCAACTATCCTGACTGGATACACACAAGCTGCCCTTTTCAGCCATCATTGCATCTCCTAGTCATGACTTTCTATAACTGGACGAACATGTTGCTGGCCAAGAAAAGATCGCTACCCAACGGTTAATCACAGAGGTCCACCATGTCTCAACAAACATGCAGCCGAATTGACAGATTGACCGTGCAATTTGGTTAGTTTGATTATCCAGTCTCTCTGATATTTACTGTCTCAGGATATGAGTTTCTTGATCATAATCAGTTAGTTTGGAGCAAGCAATGCGGTTGGCAAAAGCGCTCCACTAGCATTGAAGACTATAAACAATCCCAAGCACGATCGTCATAATGAAACCGCCATGCAAGTTCTATTTCAGCAATGGTAATGTAACTACCTAGACAAGCCTATTAGACGCCCCAAAGTGGCTGCTGGAAGCTATATCCTAGCCGATAAAATAAGGCAGGTAAGCAACCAGTAGTGTACCTCGGTTCGTCTAGCTATGATCCCAAACCAGGATTTTCAAAGGGCTGTTTATTCCTCCGTGAAACTTTACAATTACATAAACTTCCCGTCTCTTGGTAGAACTGGGATATCCATGGATCTGGGTTTCACTTCCGTCTTCGTTTCGAGTGACCATAGACTTTGCCCCAACTACCGAACCGACGTCGATAATTCCGAGTCAGAATAACTCAGTTCCAACCTCAAACGTCACAACTTGCTTGACTTGAGAAAGCCCCCTCGGTCCCCTCATATCGGACTACGTAGGTACATGCCAACAAGCACGCAAGGGCCTCAAGACCCCAAGGACCCTTGTTCAGGGCTTGCACAAGTACGTACTTTATCTGCCTTCCATGTTGGGTTCATCTCCCTGGAGAATTTCCAGATGTCCCGTCATTGGATCTAAGTTGAATTGACAGAGCCCTGCTCGGTTTGGTTTGGCCCTGCTCCAGATACCGACACCGCGGCCAAACTAGCGCGCGCCATCCCATCCCATATGTATCCATTTGCAACTTAACCAAATGTGAAATTCTGTGACCCACGATGATTTAGATCTAATGCTAAACAGTTCTTGAGACTGGAGTTTTCCAAATGTGCAGCAGTCCAAATTGGGAGGCGCTAACCGCACGATGTTTTATTCGATGCCTCATTTCTTCACTGTACAGGACAGACAACTCTACAGTGTGTATTGCATTGGCCCTTTTGCGAGGCTGTGTGATCTAAGGGTGGCTTGTGTGGGTTTGTCGGATACATTACCCAACCCTGTCGCTTCTGCTAGTTTTCAGTTCTGCCGTTGACGAAACGCCTCGTATCATATTGGGTTGCCACCACCATGACGAGTCGATATGTTGAAGAAAAAAAAAAAGGTACTGCAGAAAAAAAGACCTGCCTAGACTGTCTTTACTTCACTTTCCAAGTGGTCGCATAAAGATCGCCCGTGCAGATTGGCGTCCGCTGCATCTGCCACGCGCCAGAAACCCTAGGTGCCGTTAAATTCGGGGGCCAAATTGCTGAGATTCATTTCCAGTCAACTACGCATGTACATGCTGTGGTAGACTTGCATGAAGATTCGGAAATACCCAAGGAGTGAAGAACTGGAGGAGTACGAACTACTTTTGGCGATCTGTTGATGACATATCATATTCTACGGGCTTTTGTTTCCCTCACTTACAGTGGAGATTGTGATATCAACAACTTGACCATACTACAGATTTAGAAATACATACTAAATACCTCTTGATATTAAGCTAGACCCCTACCACTAACCCGTACCCATCATGATGATCCATTCCCCTTGGGTTCTCAAACTTGTTCTCCCCTAGCGTCATTTCCCAGAGGAGGTCGGTTAAGCAAGAGAAACAAGACTAAATTCCGTACTCAATGACGGTCAAGAGACTGGTGCCATTTCTATCCATGTTAATTCAGTCCTTGGCCCATTTCGCTTTTGGTGCTCCTGCAGGAGGCACACGAGATTGATTCGTGTGTGCTTGCATTGCATTGACGGTGCACCTAATAACAAGATATTGTTTGATATCACATGCCATGTTTGTGCGTCTCTGAGCAAAGACGTTAACTAAATGGTTGTGGGGTTGCTTTGTGCCGAGGTTCGACTTCCCCGACGGAATTGACGGGTCGGGGTTCCCCGTCTCTTCCATTCTTCTTTCATTCTGTCGTCTTTGACTTGAGGCTGGAAGTGAAATATCAATATACCCGGCCCGACATTTAATCGAACACCAGAAACATGACCAAGTTTCTCTTACTATAGAGGTTTCAGTCTTTCTGACACAAAACTCTGTTTTGTTTTCTGCAGGCGATTGCTCCTCGGCACGACAAGTCGAAAGAAGAAACTTGGCATGCCTCATACTGTATCTATTCATATCTCATCGGCGTGTTCCGCTCGAAACCTCATCCCTTATGTGGGCAATTAAAACAGACGGTTTACGAATCTAGCCATCCCAATTCCTTATTGGCGGACTATGCTCGCTGTATTTCTTTCAAAGAGGGCTCATATCTGAGTCTTGTCAAGATCCTCACTCTGCTTGCTAATTACCCATGCCAACCCCAGGGTAAATCTTGCCCCATTACCATCATCGTTGCATTGTACGCACTCCGTAGCTGAGGCGGCTATAGTGTGGTGGGCAAAGATCCTCAATTATGAAGTTCTGACTAATACTGGTGTAAAAATATCTGACAAATGTGGGCGTTGGATTCAGACCTTAACGTTGTCCTTGATTCCCACTTGGAATCGGCCCGCGGAACATTTTAGCAGCATTCGAGGTCATGATCAGCATGAATTTTATGTGTGTGTACAACCAACAGCACAGGTCGTAGGTCGGTAGTTGAACAACGTGGGAACGGAACGGATCCTGCAGACCATTTTCCGGACTGTACGGGTACCATACTGTAGTGTTGAATCTCATCTCAGAGAAGTCGATGAAGCTATCCTATTCTAGAAAACACCTCCGATATTGGGGAGAGATCGCGCGCCACGATCCCTCGTGCTTAGACTTCAGGGCCACGCACGCACGCCATGGTTTGTCGCCCAATGGCAACAGAGACGGCGCTTCTGAGCGGCTTCCAAGCGCGTTCCCTGCAAGGATGAGAGACTCTTCCACGGAGTTTCCAGAATCTCACACACTCTTCACTCGGCCGGCACTCCCTGGAGCAAGGTCCCTAGGGGTCGTCGAAATTGCTATAGGCAGCCCCCGCAGTCTCACCCCTAATACGGAACCTGTCAAATGTCATGATAGGACCTTTTTTAAGGTAGTGGAGGCCATATCTTATTAGTTTCTGTGGAAATTACTACTGTCAGCTCACACCGCCAGCCTTTCTTCGAGTGTTTGACTCGTACCGATGAACCGGCGACACAGGCTTTTGCCGCTTATTCGTTGATGTTCTGTGAGACATGGGGGCACCGTTCGATACAGACTTTGTGTCTAATGTTTTGATCCCTGTATTTGTTGGTGAGTGACCTTCCAACAACACCAACAGACTCAAGAAAGTTGTACATGAAATGCGCCAAGTTTCTGATAGCATGACGATCTCTCGTACCCGTGCTCATCTACCGAATGTTGATCATTGCGGCCCAAAGATAGAAATGAAGCATTAATTGGTCGCCAAATTTGGAAATGGACTGTGCTGCGCCTCACCCTGCATATGCGAGGCTTATCAGATGTGGCGTTACGCTAAGGTACTTGCTACCCCTCCTACTTGAACTTCAACTTCCCTAATGAATGATCAAATCCTTTCCCCATACAACAAACAACCTTGTCCATTAACAACAAAATCATCAAGCCTTCAAAATTAGCATAGCTTATCTGCACCTGCCATCATCTCCACCATCTCATCTCCTGCATAATCTATACCTGCCACTGACTAACCATTGCTCTCCCTTGCCGCGTCACCTCATCCCAAATAGCCTCAGAGCCTTGGCCATCTGAATCTGAGATCCCTGCATATTGCGTTGGTCCAAGCAAGTATGGCGACCTTGGATAATGCGAACCCGACTATTTTGAGTGCATCTCAGCTACCTACTCGGCAGAAAAAGGCTGAGCCGCGTCGCGGACCTGACTCCAAATACGACGATATCATCTTTGCAAAGCCATCCTATCTGTCAGGGCCTTTTGGTCAAGCTCCGGCGGCATGGCCTCAAATGAACGACTGGCAGGATGAATTCTCATCCGAAGCTATTGACGAGCAAGAAATCTATGGTACGATCTTTCTCCATTTCACTTGAGTCATTTCGTTGGTGAATTTGCCGCTTCAGTATCTTTGTGTGCATTTGCAATGGGGCTTGGGGCTCGTAGTGTTTTAAGTGACTTGAGCACTTATTTACGTTTGACAAGGCACAGCACTAACTTTGGACAGACTTGATCTCAACAATCTCGGATCCAGAGCACCCGGTCTCACTCGGCCAATTGTCTGTGATCAACCTCTCTGATATTCATATTACTCCATCTCCATCTCTGGGCGTTCCTGACCCCAATACCATTGTCCAGGTGGTTGTGGAGATCACGCCTACCATTACACACTGCTCGCTAGCTACCGTTATTGGACTGGGAGTTCGAGTCAGGCTTGAGCAGGCACTGCCGCCCAACTACCGTGTGGATGTGACTTGCAAAGAGAACAGTCACAACCAAGACGACCAAGTCAACAAGCAATTAGGCGACAAGGAACGAGTTGCCGCAGCTTTAGAAAACGACACTCTGAAGGGAGTTCTGGACAAGATGTTGGAAACCTGCGCTTAGTCATGAAAAGAGCTTCAATTTTTGAAGGCTACACTCGTTTAGAAGGCTTCAATATCACAGGGATTCAGCTCGATGATCTTCCGTTGCAACTGTCGATTGATGTCACTACAACATACCCAAGTGACCAATACGAAGGATGCGGGCCTTGATCTTTCTCGTTCCGAAGCCGACTGGCAAGAGCGAAAATACCACCTCGATGGCCTTCCCATGTCTTGAATCTCGGCATTCAAGTTGGGGTGGACTGAAAAGACTGTACCATTAAACTGGTAAGCAAAGGGCGCTGGGGAAAACAACGATTCATGATTGGAGAACAAGGACAAGGGGTTCTGTCCAGGATATCCCATCTAAATAAGGTTCAGCTACCACGAACAAAGTCACGCTACTCAAGAGAAACCTTCGTCCAGTCCTAGTGCAACATCGCAACAGGCAAGCATTCCAATATATCGGACTATGGAGCCTGGTATTTCGAAAGGTATCGAGAATGTCATTGGTGTTACGTCGAGCTAATTTTTAGTTTGATACACAACGCATGGTTGGGTTGCAACAAACGCGTATGCTATGTTCGATGCAATCTTGATGCACGAATACATACATGTTCACAATCAAAGACATATATCAACTCGTTCAATATCGTTCATGAGCCTCTGTTTCTTCATTATCCTCTCGTGCATAAAAACCGACGTCGACCAGATTCCACGATTAGCTTTCCGTTTTGGGAATCATCGTCGTATCATACTAAGTAGCGCCCTATAGCATGTTAACTCGTGGAGGCGCCCCAACGTCCCCCACTTTGGGTCGCCGCAAATCCAAACGTCCCAGACCTGACTGAGTCTGGGCCTCATGGTTCATGGACTGAACTGGCTTTGCCTTGACAGGTACGGAACGGAACCAACCGCCCACGAGACGTCATGCTTGACTTTGTCGGCCCTTTTCATAGCCAAGAGGCAAGGGCCTTTCTAATAGGGCACTATCAAGAGCCGTCTGTTTGTGCGGTTTCTCTTTTCGTGGCATGTCCTGCCAAGACTAGTAGCTCCCGTTTGGTAGGCCGAAATGAACTGGGGATTTAAACTTGCCGCCACATATGATCATATCATACTAAATCGGCCAAGCCTCTACTGGACTCAGCAGTCAGTCTACTCAGTCAGTCTATCCTCGAACTCATAGTCACGTCCCTAGCTACCAGAGCTGCTATCTTTGAGACTTCATCCATATCACAGTTGTTCAGGGGTTACCCCCGCTCCCCCAGTGTGTTTGCGGTTTTGTGGACGGCTCAGGGATCACAGTTGCATTTCGCTTGGACGGTCTCAAATAATATATTTGGGGGAGCGCAACCTTGCCTTGCGTCTGCGTGACGATCCCCCGATCTTGCAACTCCCGCGACGCGATCCCCCGGTAGAATACGACTCTCGGGATTGGTCCGCCATTGACGTTGCAAAGACACAAGAGACTTGCATTTTCCTACTGTCGATCGTCAAAGTAAACATGATCGGATGTATTTGTCCGCACCCATTTTGTCTTGCATATTCTAAGACATCATTTGCCCTATCCCGCATTTCCTGCTTCCTCGTGACATGGGGAAAAGCCACCATGTCTTGGAATACCTCTCTCCACAACCAATAGAGAGTTCTATCGCTGAAGAGCCATCAGTGAAATCCTCCGCCAGCACAGACTAATGTTACACCTTCAGGTAATGGCTTCAACCCTCAAGCCTTGGCCCAGATGATATGGTTATGGTTATGGATGTGCCTGGCAGATGGGCTCATGCCCATCGTTCCCGGCACCCTAGCGAACTTGGTGTCCTGTCAATAATCCCTGTCAAGATGCTTATCAACCGCTTCGTCATAAACTTGCTTGCCACCTGGGCTTAGACGTGGTCCCTGAAAACTGCACGGGTTTCTAGAAAGACCCGTCCGTTAGGATCACCGGTTAATTGTCCCGTGGAAGCTTCCACGAAACGCTCGTTAAACTCCACCATTTCGCTCTTGCTTTGACCTTTGTTTTATATTGGTATTAACAGGACTGTAAGCCTGTAGATGAACTGTCCAGCGGTTCAACTGCGACACTAGTCTAAATCCTAAGTGTTGTTAACCTTGGCTTTTACTATCTGTTGCGCGAGCTGTCATAAACTCTGCCCATGGCGCTACAATCTGCACGGCAAAGCTCCAGGATAAATCCCCTAGCATCATCGGTATCTTGAAAAGGTCCTGCCTGTCAATAAACAGGGCCCATCGCTGTTGGCAAGGAACATGCGACTAGCCAGAACAGTGTTAGAGCGGCCAACTCTACAGGAACTTATTTCAATATGACAGAATTGGGAGTAGGCAAAAAGTCAAAGAACCTCAACACCTGGCCTTGATTTTTGATTATTATTCCCTGTTTACATGCTGGTCTATATGAAACCTTTCCGTTGACCTGCTTGTCCTCTACGGTTCCGCAGTGCGCCACTGATCTTCCAACTCATCCTTGCTGCCAAACTCGTTTTTATCAAAATACAAGTGGCTATCTCCATCAAACAAAGGTTCAACCAACGGGGTTTAGATACTCCAAGATCTTTAATGGAGTCATTCCTGCAGCCCCTGTTCCTCATGCTGGACCCTCTGGACCCTCCCAGAATATCCCGTCCGTTGCTCATCCAAAAGCTGCAGTTGTTTAGATCTCTCCCAGCATCCCACTCTCCATCAGGCTCTGGTAGAACTCGGGTTCGAGGAAGGTCTTGACGCTAACGTCTTCGCTTAGACCCTTGCGTCTTCGTGTCTTGAGAACAAAGTCGCGGGCAGTTGCTTGTGCAGAAGCAGGCTGGAGCGGACGAATGATCTGCTCACGATCTAGAGGATCACCAGGCACGATGCTCCAGCTGTCAAAGACAAGACTGACCATAGAACTACCCTGCGTCTTGATCCGTAGGTCGGTTTCGAAGCCAAAACTGTCAATGACAGGTAGCAGACCATTGACACGATAGAGCGGCGTACCAGCAACGGGACCATCTGACAAAACGTGTCCGCGACGCCGCGAGAGTACATTGTAAACCTCCATGTAGGAATCCTCAGGACCCGTTACAGAGACTGAATAGACAGGCTCCATGAGGCGGGGCGATGCCATGAGGAAGGAAGAATAACACGCTCGTCGAGAGGTGGGAATGATTTGGCCACCTCCACGGAAGATGGCCTCGTTGGCTAGAAGCACATCTGTAACCTTGAACTTTGTGTTTCGTATCGCTGTTGCCTCATGTCAGTATTTGTTTTGAATCGTTCACTGTTGATCCTGATCTCCATATATGGATCTATCCTTGTAAGGCACAAGGATAAGCTATCAACCGTCAGGGGAAAGGGATCGTCGGGAATCGTTTTCCATCTGTTCCTGGCAGAACGGGGGCGGTCAAGCGGCTCTGTCCGCAGTGCCATTCAGAACAAAATCCCATACACAGTGGAAACAGGTGGTACCATCGACAATCTGCGAGCATCCACGATTGGAGACTGCCAAGTCATTGCCAGCCGCATATTAGCCAGCCCCCGGGGAGGAAAAAATACACCGAACTCACCATCACCCAAACTTGCAGATCTCGAGTTCGGTGGTTTCTTCCCCTCCCTCCCCCCACCAGCCAGCAAAAGGTGTTGGAAGTCTGAAGTGGAGGTTCGTGGGAACTCCACAAGGAACTACCTTGTCTGTAGAATTATTGAGGTCCACTGCCAGCGATATCTGGCTGATAATGAAATATACACACTGCCCACTCTTCACTTGAAGGAAGTGCCCCATACTGTTGATACAACGTTTCCTCGAAACGAGCCATTAAGGAAGATAGTTTGGCCAAAGATAGAAAATGAAAGAGTATGCTTACGTTCTTCGCACAGGGGTCCCTCGCGGGTTGCCCAGCTGAATCCTTGTCGAATAGACTCTTTGACGGCGTTGAGCGTTTTCTTGTCCACCTGAACTTTATATCAGCCAAGCTCATACGATAGGGCACGCAGCGATCAACGTAAGCGACATAGCAGGGTTAAAACTTACTTCGGTGGGAAGAGTATCGTCCTGTAGGATGTTCGGGCCTGTTTCCTCAGGGCCAAAGGCCCAAATACTGCGGGCAGCCAGCTTATCCCAGCCGTGCTTCTCTTCGAAGAACTTGGCAGTCTTGCGAATGGGATCGCGGATGCGAACGGCACCGCTCTCAATATCACTCGAGATGCCCTTCTCCAACTGCTCAGCAACCATGGTGATCTTGTTCTTCTTGTTGGGCGTGATCGCATAACATTTTGTCGCTGATGTCTCGACAACAGTTTCACAAAACCGCGTAACCGGGTCAGAAACCTTGATGTCCATGTCAGCATACAAACGACGAAGGTCATGAAGTACACAGTCCATGTATAACTCTCCCGTTCCTAGGACAACGTGCTCGCCTGATTCTTCGACCTTGGTCTTGATGAGGGGATATGATTTTTGAATCCTCCTTAGTCCATCAAGCATCTTGGGGAGCTCTGAGGGGTTGATAGGCTCGGCGGCAACCTTCAAGACAGACTCTGTGAAATGCGTAATGGGCCGGAAGATGTACGCGTCCTCGTCATCTTCTAGTTTGGGAGAAATTATTGTAGCGGACTTGACAATGGAGTTATCGACGCCGCTAAGCAACACAAGGTTACCGGCTGGCACGCCGTCTGTAGGGATGTTGTATCTTGTCTCGCCAATGAACACTTCTGCGACATTGGCCATGGCCATATCTTCTTCGTCGTCCAGGGAGTAGCCTTCACCAAGGACGCGTACTTGCATACCTGGTCGGACTGTGCCACTCAGCACACGACCAAACGAGTGGAAGCTCTTTGCGTCGACTGTGTTGAAGAGTTTAGTGACATGAACCACTAATGGACCGTCCTGGTCACAGGCCTTCATGGACGCAGCAACCTTCGTGTCCAATGGTCCAGTATAGTATCTCTCAAGTAATCGTTCGGCTGTTTCAATGGGAGAGGGGATGTGCTTAACAATCATATCCACAAAGCCTGTTGATGGACCGAAGAATTGTTCGCATACTAGCTTCAGAAGCACCTTGGCGTCAGCCTTGTACTGAGAAGGCTTAAGCTCAATGCCCAAAGAGGCCAAAACCGGTCGCAGTTCCTCAGGACTGTCGCTGATAGAGTGTGTGAAGATCTTGTAGATGGGTTCGAGGATGAAGTGAACGAACGATCGTGCTGAGCGCTCGTCCAGGGGTTTTCGTGAGAAGTTTCGTTTTTTGGGGTTATAGTAGATGTCGCCCCATAACCGCTTCGCAAACTCGTCCACATTGATGTCCCCAAAAGTCTCCGTGTACATCTTGGCGAAGCTAGGTAGTGTAAAGCACCAGCCCATATCCGTGCAGGCGAACAGGACATTGCCCTTCTCAGGACTTATTCGCTTGGAAGCGGCCTTGGTAGGAGCTGTGTTTGTGATGACAGTGTTGACCTCTTCGACAACGTGCTTGAGCTTGAAGTATGCATCCTTGGGTGGTAACTTCAGCTCGAGGATGAGGCGATCCATTTTGTTGATGATGAGCGTCAGGGGAATATCTTCGAGAACGGCGTGCTTGATGATTTGCTCCGTGTTGATCTGAACTCCCTCAACCACGTCCACCACCAGACAAACACCGTCAACCAGTCGGAATGAGGCAGCCACCTCATCAACAAAGTTAACATGACCAGGAGTATCGATCAGGTTGACAAGATGCGACTTGCCCTTGGTGCTTGGTAGTACCAAGCTCATTGGCGCAGCCTTGATGGACACCCCTCTTTCCCTCTCCAAGATATGGACATCTGTATACCTCAATTGCTCATCGCGGTTCTTGCCCGTTCTTCGTTCTAGTCGATCTGTGATATCGTGTGTTTCGAGAACCAACATGTCCATGAACGCAGTCTTTCCATGATGCAAATGTCCAGCCAATGCTACGTTTCGAGTCTGTTCGGGGAAGTTCATCAGGTCTGTCATGAATTCGCGGTCGAAGAATACGGGTGGAAGGTCGGCTTCCTCGATATTGAACTTCTTCTGTTCGATGGGGGCGATGATGGGCTGGGATAGAGGCTGGGCATCCTCTTCTTCGACACGGGTCTCGACATCGGCGCCGTATACCTGCTCGGCAGTCGGGTAGTACTGTTTATCTTCGTGAAGAATAATCGCATTGGATGGGCCATCTGTAAAACCCATGAATTAGCATGATGTTCATGGCATATGTCCCGGGTTCGTACCATCAATCTCCATGAGTTCTTGGCCCGTCGCACCAGGAGCATCATCTGCTTCGTCATCGTAGGTATAGTCGTCCGCCGCAACGCCAACCTCTGAGCCCTCCTCTGACTCGGCCTCCTCGCCAATGAAGTTACCGAACCTGTTGCGATGAGTTAGCGCGCCGTCAAAGTCTCAAGCTCGAGACGCGACGAAAGAACAAGATACGTACTCGTCGTAAAGATCATCCATCTTTACTGTGTATGAATTAGATGCGCAAATGTGTGTTCCTTTATGCGCAAACAATTGGCGACGTGAGAATTCGGTTTCTCTAATCGTCAATCTTGTCACTTAAAGCTCCCTGTCTGGACCTGGCCTTCACGCGCGCAGCTCTATTCTGTCGCCAACTTTTTTGATGTCACGTGCACTCTATCATTGAACTGAACTGAGCCGATAAGAGCAAGACAGACGGGAATGAAGGTCTGAGGCAGGTACGAGTGGGGCCGGAAATTGACAAGGGTTCCTGCCGACAGCGGCGTATTCGCATGAGCCGTGCCCCTCCAAAGCCTCCATTTCCCGTTGTGCAGTTCCCGAATTCGAGGCAATGGTACCTCAACCACAGGTAGGAGGGGCCTCTTTGTTGCCTTCCTTACCCAAGATTACCTTAGCCGTAAACTAGATCCATCCATTGGAAGGAAAGTGCAGGTCGCTTGCAGCTGCAAGATTCGCTTCCTCTGCTCAACAAAATTGTCGCTGATTTCTGCTCCACTCTCCCCTGGACCCTCTGAATTATCAATCTATAAACTTAGCTCTCGCTCTGACGATCTCCTATAATTTTTGTAAACTTCATAATACATCAAATCTTCCAAAATGGCCAACCTTCCTCCTGTCTACATCGTCTCTACGGCTCGTACGCCCATTGGCTCTTTCCTCGGGTTAGTACCAGTATTTATGAAAGAATTGTCGTGGCAGTGGCTAATATGAAATAGCTCTTTGTCGAGCCAGACCGCCGTTCAACTGGGAGCCGTTGCCATCAAGGGTACGACCAAACCGCACGGCGAGAAACGATGAAAGAAAATCCAGTTTACTAAATTCTGTACATAGGAGCCGTTGAGCGTGCCG
The DNA here is from genome assembly GCA_002980515.1 of Fusarium burgessii. NCBI lineage: Eukaryota > Fungi > Ascomycota > Sordariomycetes > Hypocreales > Nectriaceae > Fusarium > Fusarium burgessii. The sequence continues at coordinate 58,537 of PVQA01000116.1, read as the reverse complement.
GTATCAAGCCTGAGGACGTCGATGAAGTCTTCTTTGGTAATGTCCTCTCTGCTGGGTAGGTATTTTGTTTTCTCTACCCCATCATCATGATCCCGACACTCGAGATAGCTTTAAACTCGTTGCTAACATGATTTTTTTTTTAGCCTTGGTCAGGGCCCTGCCCGCCAATGTGCCCTTGGTGCTGGCCTTCCCCAGACTGTCATTGCCACGACCGTGAACAAGGTCTGCGCTTCTTCGCTCAAGGCCATCATCCTTGGTGCTCAGAACATCATGCTCGGCACTTCCGATATTGTCGTTGCTGGTGGAACCGAGTCCATGTCCAACACTCCTCACTACCTCCCCAACCTCCGAAACGGTGCCAAGTACGGCGATCAGACCCTCGTCGACGGTGTCCTCAAGGACGGTCTGACCGACTCTTTCAAGAAGGACCACATGGGTATCTCTGCTGAGCTTTGCGTTCAAGACCACGAGCTCACCCGCGAGGCTCAGGACGAGTACGCCATCAACTCCTACAAGAAGGCTCAGGCTGCTACCGAGGCCGGTCTCTTCACTGAGATCGTCCCTGTTGAGGTCCCTGGCGGTCGTGGCAAGCCTGCTATCAAGGTTGAGCGCGATGACGAGGTCAAGAACCTGAACGTTGACAAGCTCAAGGCCATGCGCCCTGCTTTCAAGCCTGACGGTACCGTCACTGCTCCTAACGCTGCCCCTATCAACGATGGTGCCGCCGCTGTTGTTCTCGTCTCCGAGGCCAAGCTCAAGGAACTCAACCTTAAGCCTGTTGCCAAGATCCTTGGTTGGGGTGATGCTGAGCGTGAACCCGAGCGCTTCACCATTGCTCCCGCTCTTGCCATTCCCAAGGCTATCAAGCACGCTGGTTTGACCGCCGACCAGGTTGAGTACTACGAGATCAACGAGGCCTTCTCCGCTGTTGCCCTCGCTAACATGAAGCTCCTCGGTCTTAACCCTGACCAGGTCAATGTCTACGGTGGCTCCGTTGCTATCGGCCACCCTCTTGGCTGCTCTGGTGCCCGTATCGTCACCACCCTCACCTCCGTCCTCAAGGAGAAGAAGGCCAAGATTGGTGCTGTTGGTATCTGCAACGGTGGTGGTGGTGCTTCTGCTATGGTTATCGAGAACCTGCAATAAAAAGGGTGACCGTGGAATATTTGACGATTTGGATGATAAGTTTGAACAGGCATGCGATGCAATGGAACGAAAAGTTTTATCTTGCCATATCTAACGTATCTTGATATGGCTTACGATATCTTACTGCTCCAAGGTATACCCTTGCATAGCCATTAGGAAGAGATATAAATACCATTTTTAATTCACAAGATATTAAATCAATCGAAAACTTTTGATACAATGACATTATGCGGCACAACCTCGATACTGATATCAATCATGACGTGCTTGGTTATATAGTTTCTAGAGTACAGGCCAAAAGAGTTGTAAAACTCCTCAAACATCATATCAACCTTCGCTATAAGAGCAAATGTGGCGTGCGGGCAAACCTTGTGGTTGCGAATTTCCTGCCGCCTTTTAGAATCTCAAAGACTAAAAACACAATTGATGGATAAAAAGACAAAAGCAGAAACAACCAAAACGCTGATGAGATCCATACAAGCACGCCCTCCCCATTTATTTCCCCTGAAAGTTGTATTCCGCCCGCCTATTTACGCGACTCGTCACTCCCGGATCGTGCCCTAGTAAGACGAGGACTATATCTCGTCCTCTTCGCCGGTGAAGCAGAATGGATCAAGTCCGCAGGCCTCTTTCGTGGTCCTTTGCCGTTTGCCTTTGAGGCGGTCATTGCAGGGTTTGTTGGCACAGCATGTCGACCACGCTTTCGTCCCTGCTCCAGCTGCTGGCGAGAGTTAGAGGGCTAGTCCATCTCAATGTCCTCAGCAGCGTTGGGCGGAACGACACCCTCATCCATCCACTGGCGGAAGTTCTTGTTCTGTTCTTGAACCTCCTCTGGACTAAGGTCTTTTGTCCAGGCGGGGTTGTGCACCCACTTCTCAAGAAGCTTGTTCTCTCGATGGGTGCTGAGGGCGCGGAGGAACTTGTCACGACGCTCACGCTGTTCTGCCGACTTAGGAGCTTGGTCATAAACGACGTATTCGGATGTTCCCGGAGCCCAGACCATCTTTGAACTTCTAAGACAAATACTGATGGTCAGGTCCTCCTTATACGAGACAGCCTTAGGAATGGCGTCCTCGTCGGCATCAGCGTCGGCTGAGGGAAGGTTGCGTGAGAGCACGACCTTTTGGAGCTTCGATCTAGGTATTCCCTCGGTTGGCTCAACGCGAATGAAAGATGAGATATAATACTGCCAACGCTCACGGAGTTGCATCTCATCCATGTAGAATGTTGTTTCCTCGCGTTGGAGCCATCGCACAGTCGCCTCAGACTTGGCAGGGAACTAAGATAACGTTAGAGGCTTTCAATCACATAGTGCCATGTTGTCTTGAACTTACCCAGCATATCACAAAGATATCACCATCCTTAACACACTTCTCAGCGAACTTTCGGGCGCTAATCTCGGTCTGATAACTGGTTTCTTCTCTATCCCGGTTGGCCTGATATTGGGCGATGAGGTCAGGAGTCTTCTCCTTAGCGTCAGTGCTACTGCAGGTAAGGGCCAGACGGCAGAGCGTCTTGAGAAGGTCCTGGATTGTGTAGACCTTCCATCCAGTCTTAAGGTAGTAATGTCGCATCACATCCTGGTATCGAGTCTCATCGACGTCACCTGTTATGTACTCCTCAATGAGCTCAAGGGTCTTTGGCCAGTAATTTTCGGGGTCATCATTGGTGTCGAAGAACTTCATGTGGTTCTCGGTGAAACCAATGTCTCGGGCGGGCTTCTGCTTGTTGAGGCGCTCTACCTCCTTAGCCACAACCTCCTTAGCTTCCTTGAGGTCCTGAAGACGTCGATATAGGGTTTGGAAGATGCTGAAGAAGACAAACAAAGTCTGGTTGCAAAAGAAGTTGTACCATGGTCGGGTAAAAAATCCATCTGCCTTCAGCTCGCCCTCATTGTTCAGGATCTCGTCGCTCTGACCAACAACAACCGGTTTGGGAATGTTGGGTATCCAGCGCTCATTAGAGACATCAGTGTGGGCAACATCATCGGACGCATCGGGCATTTCCTCTTCGTTCGCGGAGGTAACATCAGGTGTTGTCTCCTTGCTACCAGAACCGCTGTCTTCCTTATGTCCACGAGGTTTGCTACCGTTACGGCCAGGATCAAGAACTCCTCTAAGTAGATCTCCTTTTCGACCGTTACGTCGGTTGCGGCCGTTGGTCAGCTCTGCAGGCGTGTGATCCTCCACTTCGTCCTCGCCGGAATCTGGCTGCATCTTGGGAAGCTTATCCTGGAGGTTCTCCTCGGGAATATCGAAGAAGGCAGGGATGAAAGACTCGTAGAATTCGAGGATGCGTTCCTTTTCCTGGGTGCTGTGTGCGCCATTGTGCAAGCTGTACAACATCATGAGGCGAAGAAGGTCTACAACTGTATCCTTGTCGCTGAAATCCCAGCTGAACTGATGTCGAGGGACATTACCCTTTAACGATCGCTCGCGACGCTGCTCCTCGTGCTTTGTCTTGATGACATCAACCAGGTGCTTTGCAGTCAAATGCCTCTTGTCGTTTTGCTTGACAAGAATGCCCATGTGGTCCAGACTCTTCAAGTGCATGCTCTCAGTCTGAGCATGCCACACCTTCTCCCATTCTCGCTGGGAAAATCGCCACTCCTCATCCTTCTGCTTCATACGAGCCAAGAGAACAGGCACGACATCAAAAGGGTGGGTAAACATGTCATTGACAACGTCGATACCTCGTTCACCATAAATCTTCTTGCAGATTCGCTTGAAAATAGACGTGCTCTGTCCTGCGAGCGCAACAGGCATCTGGAATGCTTCCCTTTCAGCAGGAGACAAAGCGAGCATTTGCTGAGCGATAGGCTCCAGGAGTTGGATGCACTTGAGGTTAGCCTCAATATTGAAGTCATAGTCATGACGCTCTTCCTCAATGCGATGTAGGCCTTCCTCAAACTGGTTCTTTCTATGAGCAACGAAGCCACTATCTTCTGACGCCCACGTAGGGTGCGAGGCCCATTCATCATTGAGAACAGAGTTGCAAAGCTCGTCTCGGCCACTGCAGGGCTTGAGGCGCTCTCGCTTGGGAAGTAATCGATAACTTGGTCCATACCCACGACAGTTGCTGAGAGACACCTTTTCTGTCGGGGGTGCAGGACGGTTGTCAATAATGACATCATGAGTATCGACGCCAACAAAGCTCTTCCAGAAGTTCATCAAGTCGGGGTTTGCACCAATAAATAGCGCGCCCTTATGAAATAATGTGTTTCGGTCGATGATGTTCTGACTGAAGAGGTTGCAGAGTTTCAAGAACTCGTTCATTGAGGATCTGTTGCTAAGGAACTTCTTGACGCGTTCGAAGAAGGCAATCTCTTCCTGGCTAGATGTTGAGGATGGTCTAGCGGGGTATGGCTCCGGCATAACCGGTGTCAAAGTTGGTTCGACTGCTGAGTTGTCACCTCCTGGTCTGGCATGGTTGAGTTTAGGTCTCTTATTACCGTTCACAGCAGGAGGGGCGATCCGCGCAGCTGCGGTCGCCTCTGCAAGGACAGTTGCAGGCTGAGCAGCCTGCTTGTCTACTCGTTGTCGTTTCTTGTTATCCTTAGTAGCACTAGCGGGAGGTGCGAAGCTACCGAGAGGAGGCATTTTTTGCCCGTCTCTCATAGCAGGCTGAGGTGTCTGGTTGGGACCAGATGGGGGCCCGTCGTCCATTCTATTGGGAGTCTGCTTTGTTTGTCCAGCTGATTCTGGCAGAAACTGCTTAAAATCTTCGAGCAGATCAGGGGCAGAATTGAACAGGGTTGTAACCTGCGCATATACGTCCTGGATAGGCTTTTGCTCGCGCTGATATGTTTGAAGGATTTCAAGGAATTGTTTGTAAATCTCAGGCTTGTCCTGAAAGCGGTTCTTTGCCATGATTAGTACATCTTATACCTTGACAAGCGGGGGGGCATGAGCAATGGTTTTTACCTTGATCTTATTCACATAGCTGATAGCGTGGTTAAATTCAACTGGTCCCCGTCGTTCCATGTTTGCCTGGTTTGCTGCATTGCCGTTCACTGCGGCTTGTCCAGAAGGAGTTGGTGTCAATGCGTGACGAGCATTTGGTCCCTCCCCAGGACCTGTACTGCCCTGAGGCAGAGCACGTCGCTGACCCGAATTGTTGCTCTCGTTGAAAGCGGCATTGTGGGCTGCTGCTTGAACAAAGAGACTTGCACCATTTTGGACTGGTGTGCTGAACTGTACCTCCGGACTCTCGATGCTGTGTTGAGGTCGCTGTTGCTGCCACTGGCTACCTCGTTCGGGAAATAAAGGTTGACTCGCCGCGCCAGGGCCATGACCGTCTCCCTGGTTTCCTCGTCCAGTGATTGACTGAACTGTGGTACCCATAGGCGTAGTGACTCGGATTGTATTCGGATCGTTACCAGCGCCGCACTCGATACGATAACCGGGAGGTAAGAAAGTGTTGAATCCTTGTATAAGATTGGGATGCCCAGCGAAGAGCTCTGATACTCGGTTGATAACCCCTGGTGTATCAATACTGTCCTTCCGTTAGCTATCATCGCGGCAACGATCGCAACGCAATCAGTGACGTACGCCTGGCTTTTGAAGTCTTTCATAATATCCAAGAATCGGTTATAGACGTCTGGCTGATCATGAAATTGGACTTTAACTTGGTCGAGGTAGGTAAGGGCGTCCTGTAGAGAGCAGCAGTCAGCACACGTCTATCAAGCGATACCGGTAGGAAATATGTGTTGTACAGAAAAAGTAAAATAGGAAAACGACACGCCAGCTTCTTGTCCCTGCAGAAGCATCATGCCTTCTCCCTCGTGGTTGAAGATACCAATAAGGTCGCCTGGCTTTGCCGGAAGACTCGCGAGGAGGGCATGAGGCTCCATGTTTGGACGAGATATCTGTGGGAACAAGAAAACGGGAACTAGGCAAACAAAATGTGACGACTTATAAATGTTTCACACAAGAGCCGTCAGGGTAATTTGGAGAAATCGAGAAGAGGGGTAGAAGAAGTTGGGTTGGATAGAAAGGTAAGGCAAAAGGTTGTGGGTGGTTTAACAGCGGCCCGCGCTGTCGCATCACCAGCTTGCAAACGCAAACTTAGCGGGTGGCTGCGAGGTGCGCAAGTTTGCGGGTGCCCCTCCAATGACAACAATCCACCGCAGAGTCTATTATCTTGTTCTTGGAACTTGTACTCACATTAAGAATAGGTTGCTGTCCCTGGTTAATTCCTCCAGGAAGCTGATGAGCTGCCGATGCAGCGGCTGGGTTGAACGGCGCACCCTGGCCCCCACGCTGGCCTTCCTGAGGCTGTTGCTGTAGAGGACCACCAAACACAGCCGCGACACTGTTGGCAGCAGCTTGTGTCGATGTTGGCGGACCCCCATGCGGCATCGGCGCGAACATTTGTGGTTGTGTATTACTATTGTTTGGTCCACCGTGCTGGACCGGTCGGTTGTGCTCGCTCTGGAGTGGCCCTCCGAAGGCGGCCAGGGGAGGACCCGGTGGGTTACCGAGAGGAATTTGAGGGTTTCCGTTATGGTTCGCAAGAAGTCCACCGGGACTATGGATTGCGCCAGAGATCCGCGACGCGACCGGCTGGTGAATAGGAATGGAGCCAGCGCTGCTATGGTGAGGTGTAGATTGGTATCGTTCGTTGGACTCTCGGTCTCGGTCGCGCTCTCTATCGCGCTGCTCACGTTCTCTTTCTTGGTCCCGGCGGGCCATCTCTTCGCGTTGCTGTAAAGCTCGGTGTCGTTCTTCCATCTCGCGGTCTCGATCGTATACTGCAGGGCCAAGGTTCTGGCTGTTCATTCTGTTCTTAACAGGTGCTCGTTAGTAGGTTGGTTCATTTGGAATGAATGGTGGTGTCATGATATGTCAGAGTTATGATCTGAAAACATTCGTAATCAGGTATGCTCATGGATGAAAGGCTCATGGTTACCATGCGCGTGGACAAAAGGCGCCTCCTAGAGATCAGGAGAACGGTTGAACAGCAGAAGCAATTCGCGACATCATCGATGTAGAAAATACTTACACCAGGTGAAAAAATGGCGGCGCCAGTAGAACTCTACATGGAGGCGAGTTCGCGCAAGACGTATATTGAAAATGATAAAAACCCAAAGGCTGAAATGTGTGTTGGCGAGGGGTGATTCGTCGTGGATGTAAAACCCAGCTGCATACAAAGTTGCGAGCTTCGCGGCTAGGGTGACGCCGATTCTCTACTGAAGAGATCACGTGGCGATAGGCAGTGTGGGGTCTTTAGCGAGCTGTAATTCGTGCGTTCGGCCCTATCTTATCTCTGTTAAATGAGCGCAGCTCAGCCTTGTTGTTCGATGATGAAACTTTTGTGTAGCATGACCGTAGCGCCCACCAATCATTAATTCTTATTGTTGTGCTCTTTGCGCTTTTAGCTTAAATTGTGAATGGTTGCAGGTGGCTCAGCAAAGTCACTCCTATTGTTAGTCACCAACTTTTTTCCACACGGCGACGAGGCGGAAATTTCTCTGTGGAGACACAAGCCTCTGTTGTAAATACAATACGGTTCATAGGGCAATCAATTCTCCGATGCCGGATGTGGAAAGCCAAATGACTTGGTGTTGTACGTGTGAAATTGATTCGAAAAACTCCCAAGCTAATAAGCAGACTGATATGTTCCTAGCGCCATGAAAGACCACTGGATACTTGATACGCCTCTGTATGTGCCCATGCGTGATCTACCTTATATCCCAAATCCCGAATCCCGAGAGCAAAAACCAGAGATGATAAATGCGAGCAAAGTATGAAAGCACCCATCCACTCATGAGTCCCATATCTCTCTTGCTATCAATGAGCCCAAAACAACCCGAATGTGTAGCCCCGTTCTTCAATTCCATCTGTATACTGTCGAAAGCGAAGCATCAAATGCTTTTGATGTTGTTGTCTCCCAAGAGGGAGGTGTCGAATGTATCGTTGAGTGCTGACGCAGGGGTTTCAACCACTGATATAAATCCGAAAGAGTCTTTGTAGGAATTAGCTTTGGACACAATCATGCCCATCAGCTCACCTGACACAATAAGCCAAAGTCTTTCTACAGGTTCAAAAACTTACCAAACCCAACTAGCCATATGTTTCTCACGAGTGAGGGTTGCAGACCATACGATCCCATTGCAAGAGATAAAAAGGGACATATAATGTATGGCCAAACCCCTGACAGCCCAAAACTGCTGAATACAGAGCTTTGCAGTCCGCTGGCAGACGCGGCGGTTGTGTCAAGTATGTCCAGAACCTGACCGGTCTTTCGCAAGGCTTTGTCGAGTCGGGACTCATGGTCGTCGTACTTGGCCAACAAATCATCAGCAAGTTCTCCGAGTTTTCCCATGCCCTACAACTGGTCAACAAAGTACTCATGTATGGAACTGGTACTTACTTGTTCGATTTTGACTTGCTTCTCTAGGATGTCTGCATTCCGAGATTCCGTCATTTCCTTGATAAGTCAGCGTTGGCTTTTCAATCACTCGTCAGAAAACTTACCACCTGATTCTGAAGAGAGACGGACGATGAAACAGCTGCGTTCAGTACTGCCAGGAGAATATTCGCCTCGCTGTTTAGCTGCCTAGTGCTCGTTTGGAGTGCCACCTCTTGTGATGAAACGATGTTTGTAGTCTTCTCTTGAACTGAGCGAGCAAGAAGCTCTAAAAGGTCGTGGAGCACTTTGGTTTCTTTGAGACCACTTTCCACGACATCGCGCGATTCCTGTCCACATCAGCAGTGTCTTGGGCAAAGAATCAATGCCCACGTACCTGAGCAACGCGACTCAAATCGTCTCGCAGAATCTTGCTAGCCGTTTCCATCTCGGTTCGGAGATGCTGGACACGGGGGCCAATGTCCTCAACGGACTGACTTGCGACGGTATAGGCTCGATTGAGTGACTGAAACCGCTCCTCCATGTCTACCTCGATATCACGAGTGAGTCTCTCGAGAATCTTGGTGATTCTTTGATACAGGAGGATGTTCTCATCTTTCATGAACGATCAGCAAGACTTCTCTTGGATTGGGTGCTCACTAACCTTTCTGGTGGTCCGCTCTTGCAGCATCGCAGAACCTCAACGCTTTGTGACGATAGCTCACCCATGTATTCCATGCAGAGTCTGACTGGGCAAGGCCCTCGAGACACTCATCAATCTCGACTGTCGAGACATGGAGTTGTGGGACAGCTGGGGCAGATAGGATAGCCAAGGCTGACTCTCGAAACTTGCTGCAAGATGTAGGAATCCTGAAACTACCGCGCTCCAAGTCGCAAATAGCAAGGCTTGCTGCGTATGAATCAACAAAGTCTCTAGCCGCTCTTCCACTATCAATGTGGACTTTGGCATCATCTTGACCATCCAGGAGGTGACAGTTGTTGACAAGCAGGCGTGCAGCGATGCGATGGCAAAGAGGTTCAGACTCTAAGTCTTGAAGCTCTTGGAGTGCGGTAGTGTAGACATTGGATAGCCTCTGGTCCGATTGCTTCCTAATCAGGGCGCTGCTATCGTCATTGCGTTGCGTGTTCTGAAGTATAACATGATGACCAACTGCGATAATATTAGCTTCTGAGCGCCAGCGAGGTCACTCGATCATACCATCCGCGGGTCGTGGTCTCCATGAGAAACAGTGCGCGTCTGTCACGAAGACGGTGAGAAAGAACAGTCCCAAAAATAAAAGTGTCATCGCCTTAGACGACATGTTGATAGGCAGCCTCGAGCATAAGAGACATAGGAGTGAAAGAAAGAAGTGAGTTGCTTGGTGGTGTGCTCGAGGTGTTGTGGAGCGAAAAAGATGCGACGATGTCAGAGTGAGGAAGTGCAGAAGTGAAAAGGCAGGATTTGTGGTAAAGGGTGGTCGGGAATTTGATGTGAAGTTGGAAACTGGGCGTCAGTTGTGCTCCTTCTTCAAACGCTTTCACCTCACTTGCACTTTCCCACAGCAGCGCATGTTTATGGAAGGCCAAAACTAATACCCAAGGACCCCCGCACCTTCCATTAAAAGCAAACAATAAGTCCTGTCGAAATCATTGGCTCCATGAGCAGTTCAACTTCAAGATCTGAACAGTGGTGTTAAATCATACAGCCTCAGTTTGAATGCGTTTTCTGACAGGTTACACAAGCTACCTTAATCAACACACGCACAATAAAACGGCATTCACATATTCTCATATCATTCTAAGCATAGCCTAGTAATTAGAAAGGGCTCAGGAACATATTCCAGAGCGTCTTTATCTATTAAATTTCTTGGTTGGTTGCTCAATAGGACCTCACCAAGACTGCGTGTTCGCCATATACCAATCTCAAATCTCAACAGATTACAACTTTACAGGAATTGTGTGTTATATTGTCGGAACCGGGTTATTCATTCATTGTTTGCCAATGACTACATAAATCACATTGTTCCCCGTTGTGTTCACCTTGAGCTGCTCTGGTGTTACAGCCCTAAGCCCAGCTCAGGAGCTCAGCGCAACCGGTAACACAGAATGTAGTTCAATTGGGAAATTTAACACTTGACGCTTCCCACCATGATCCATCGAAGTCGGTCCCGACTCTTACTATGTTATCCAGCCAAGCTAGGGGAGGTCAAAAAACTTAAAACGTTAATCCTAAGTAATAAAATACTAAGGCAAAGCTTAAGATAAACTTAGAAGGCCATTAATTAGTTTATTTTTACCCTGTGATTCAAGATCTTATGTCTTTTTGCTTCCCAAGGCCAAGCCAATATACATTATTTTTCATTTGTAACCGAAATCACTACCTGATTTTTCAGGTAATAACCTTATATGCCTTATGTTGACTTTAAGAAAAGACGATGGCCTTGGTTACAGTCGTACATTACACCAGGACACATACGATCGACCAGGAGAATCACCTTATTTTGTCCTCGGAGAAAGCTAGGAGTTCGATACACTATTACTGATCCCATGATGGTTCAAACAACCAGAAGGGGTAAATAGTCTCGAGTTGTTGGCCGATTGGTTGAAGATTCCCACAAAAGTTCCGAGAGTTAATCCCGTGGAATCAGTAATTCCAACGGTAAGGCCAAGGTCGATCGTACGGTTTTTTTCCGCGGCGGCCCCCACCGAGCAAGGGAGTGCAACTTGAAGTGACGACATTCAGAGCCGCCCTTTTGGGACGCTTCTTTGGCGTCCTTCTAGAGGGTAAAAATGAACAATGGGGCGGTAAATGAAGCACAACAATAATTTTCGTACGCTACCTTAGCTTGTGTCTTTTTTAGCCCAATAAATGAGAAAAGAGCCCCTAAATTGACCTAACCCGCGCGCCTGGAGGTAGGAATAAACGTCACGCTGCGTGCCAACCAACGCACATCGCGATCGCGATCAGTTCCGTGAAATGCTTCAATTTGATTCCAAGTCTTTTCCCCCAAAGGCAAATCCAAACCTCAAACTCGGGCCACCAGCCAAACCAAAAACCTTGCGCCAATCCTTGAAAGCTGCATCAGATCTGGATCCTACACGCAGACTGCATGCGCCTACGGGCAGGGTGCTGCAGTTGTTGACTTGTTTGTTATTGGTGCTTTGTCTTGACAATCGCTGATTTGTTCGCACTTTCTTACCCCCGGCGACCATTGGCCACTTTTAACGTCCCGCTCTCTACGGATCTTCAGAACCAGAAGACTTCAACTTCACGTCGACTCGATATCGCCCTCTCATTTTCATCCAGCCGGCCGCGTGTGTGTGCTGTTATTAGACAGCCCCCCAGAGCCGTGCCGAAGACTTTTGCGACCGGGACGTTCAGGACTATCGGACGCATGGATCTGGATCAGGCAGATTATAAGAATACGTTGAATACGGAAATAAGGTATCAGCCATTCGCGCAACAGAGAGCCTCGCGCGCATTTCTCATAGAGAACAATAGGGACTTACGAAGTCGCAGGTCGTTGAGCAAAACACCTGCAATAAACTCTGCATCCTAGTCAGCAGCATTGTATTATACAGACGCAGTGGGCCTAGACCAGACAGCATGTGTATGCAGGTGGATCGACAGTTTGCTTGTGGTCATATCGGTTTTCTGAGTATTCGCTGGTGTCAAAGAGTATTCAACGGGTGCAAGGGGCCCTCGCATATTCACGACATCGTTCACGACGCAGAAAGGTGTCCAGACTGTGTACGGAGGGAGACTCTCCCTAAGCCATGGACACCAAAATAGTACTAGATTTTATGATGGAAGAGACGGGCAAAGAAAAGATAGGACACTCCAGCTGGAATATGATCACGAACTCATGACAGCGTAGATGAGGAGTGTAGATAAGCTAATGTGTTTTTGTTTTCTTGAAAATGCCTAAGAGAGAATGTAATTAAGAAAGTACAGTCGAGAAATAATTACTACCAAATCAGCAGCTTCATACAATCTTGTGTGTTTTAAAGCTATCCTACCTTACCATAAGGTAGGGTGACTGTGTATCTTGGTACTCAGGATATACAACTATTATCTACCATGCGCCCTGCTTACTATTTCATTCGGATGTCCATGGCGTTGATAGGCATTTACTTTGCAATTTCTTTTGCGCTTCATCTTTAGTCAAGCTAAACAGACCGTTGACAGAGCAGTCCTTTACAATGCTAAAGGAAGCGGTTAAGGAAGCTTTGTGCTGAGAGCCACACAATACCTATCGTAAACCCAGCTCCATCTCCAAGGTTGTAGTGAGGGTTGAGCTAGGAGCATTGACCACTAAATTGGATACCCTAAACTTAAAATCCGACTACGTACGGATGTTAAGAGACACCAGTTTAACAGTAACTGTACCTCTACCATTTAAGTTTTGGTATGATGGCATTGATTGCAGCACAGATACGGTTCATCGGACGGGAGTTCCCTTGGCTTGCTCGTGCGTACAAGTTCACGCAGGAGTGTCCTTTGCGATGCTCATCATTTTCATGGATACCCTAGAAAAGGATACCAGCGAGGAAAAGCAACAACGACTTGAATGTTTCCTTGAATGAGACAGACAAGGATCATAAGATGGCCCCCACCAACCAGTGAGCCTCCTGAGCTTCTTGAGTGGTCTGGACGGCGGGCTAGAGCCTGCCAGCTGAGCCCAGCAGTCATCGCTTGTCACTAGCACGAGGCTGAAGGACTTGAGGGAGAAACCGTTGCCAAGACCCCCAGCTCTCTGTAAGCCGCTTTTTAGTGGGTTATTGGCTGTTAGTGAAAGAGAGTGACAGCTGAGAAGCGGGAATCATGAGTTTCTGGATAGAGATAATATTGCTTGCCACGTGCTTCCTGAATCAGATTCTAGGCTGAAGCAGACAAATGCACGTCAGTTTTGGACCTAAAACATTCCGTTAACAAATGGAAACAAACCTTGAAGCTTTCTACATTCTCCAACACGATTGACAACCGGCTACATTATCCGGTAGCCAATGACAGTAGTGACATCGGCTCAGCACGAGTCAGCCAATGGATGAGAGGCTTGGCCCATCGTACAATTCCCCTCCTCAGCCTTGCTCATCATACGATGTCGTCCAATTTTTGCTACGCCCGCGGTCCAAGACTCCCGGGGACCCAAGGCCCCCTGGAGTTGAAACCGCACAAGATGGACCTTGTCGAGGCAAAAGTCACGCCATTACGGGCAATAAACATCACGACGTCGACCGGCAGTAGGAGAGAAATCTGTTCTTGCTCTTACGCACCCCCGTCCAGCCGACTCGCTTGCAGAAGAAAGAGAGTAAGAGAAAAAAAGTAGTTGAGGAGGAGACGGTTGGAGAATATCACCAGTCATAACATGGGCTTTGTGAGAAAACCCCATCCCCCAACGTTGTTGTCCAAAAACAGTGACTCGACCACAAGTCGAGTTAATCGGACCCCTAAAGAACCCAATCTTTTGACTGCGGCGAATACGACAACTCACAAGACCCCAATCCGGCCTTTTTTTCCCTCTTGATTATCCGTCCTATCCAACCAGTCCCAATCTTATTCTTTCCCCAAAGCAAGAAAGCAAGCAAGCAAGCAAGCCTCAGGATTGATTTCCAGTCCTGTTCCCCTTCTAGCCTGGGCTTTCCAATCCCAACCAACGAATTGGGAGCCGCATGTGTCCGCTCATCCTATCGACTGATACTCTACGTCTCCGTAAAACCCTTCACTCCCTCATCCAACATCTGGCGACCGATCCATTTGTTGTTTGTTGCTTATTGCGCACGATCTCATTTTGCGACAACTGAGCGGTAAACTTACTCACTCGCTGCCTTTACATACGTTGCTACACTGTACAAGCACATACCTTAAACCGCAAGCTTCCGCCACGCGCCAGTCAAAGCTCGACCTCATCAAATCTACAGCAAATCCACGACGAATCAGCCTCCTCCTTGGCCCATACGCCCTGGCTGTCGCCTTCGCTATCGACCCATCTTACAGTGCTGTCACATACTGCAATTCATACTCAACCCGATCACCCGCTTTCTTATTCCTTCAAACACCTGGATCTGGTCTCAATCTCAACGACACCCCACATAACCATCTTTACCGAGCTCATCTTACCTTCACTTCGCTGACTCTCAATCGACACTCTTCAACTTTTTTCGTGCCATCTCATTGAGGTTATCATCATAATCAGCATCATCAATTCTTACCCTCCACTACTGTTGGACCCACTGTCATATGCTTTGACAGATCGACCCCTCAATTCCATTGCGACAACTTTGCGATTGTCACACTTAGTCGAGTGACCTAGCTGTTCTTGTAACCGCTGTCGAACCCTATTATCACCGTTTCTTCATTGAAGTTGCCATCGCCATTTGAGCTGGCTCAAACTCTGCACGGGTTGCTCACAGGAGACCTCCCTTCCCGGACGACGAACACGGCCTCGCAGGCCGGGATGCCGTGTTAGCAATGGACCCTAATCTTCTTAACTTTTTCGCGGTGCCCAACAACCAGACGCTGAATCACGTGAATCAGAACAACGACACATCTCAACAACAACATGAACCTTCGCCATGGAGACCGGCGGGCCTAGAGGGCGACATGGGCGCATCTGGCAATCAAGGGGGTCAATCCTTCGATTACCAGTCCACCGCACCCTCTGACATGTCATTCACCCAAGCCCCCATGCCATCACCTTATACCAGCTCAAACAAGACCATACTACCTACTAGAGGACCACCACGGGGTCAACAGCAACGGAGGCGAGATGCCCATGAAAGGAAACGCACAAAGGTTGATACCGATTCTGCGCTGGAATCGTTAGACTACTGGATTCGATTTGACGACGAGGAGAATGAAAGGACAGGAAGTTATGAAATTGACTTTTCGAAGCGTTACGACCCTATGAATAATAATGCTAACACTCACTACCGGTATGTTTAAGCCATGTATTCACAAATCAGAAGACTGATTGACGACGAAGACCGGGTTACGGATCAAGCTCAACGACACCAGGACTCGGTACCGGCATATATGCGACGGCTCCTCCATTTCAGGGTGCCGAATACTTTGATGACAACGCTCTAGACAATGCTCTCTCTGATGATGAGGAGGGACTTGACTCGATGAGTCTGGAGGAGCATCTATCAAAGATTGAAACTATGCCGCCACCAGAGGTACCTCCTCGAGAAGGTCTTTACTCGACACCACTTAGTTGGGAAAAGCCAGAACCAGGTCTGCGCATGGAACCAGACTTTGGTCTAGGCAACACTGCAGCAAGCATGAACGCAGGATTCGGACAGACCATGTCGGGTATGGGCAACAATCAGGTTTTGAGCAATGATGAGCAAAGGAGACTTCTCGCCATCGCAATGAATACTGGCCGGACATCAGCCAGCTTTATGCCCGCGACTGGATTTGGTTTGGGTTTTGGAGCTGGTCTCGGCACAGGACTCCCGCCTGACTTTAATAGTAGCATCGATTCTCTGTTGGGAACGCCGACGGGAGGGAACAGCCAGAAGCAAACGCCTACACCAGCGAATAGCTCGAAGGCTCCATCTCGGAACCAGGACGTCAAGACAGAGGCCTCAAGCGAGACGGGTTTGAGTTCTGCTAGACCAGGACTCTCACGCACCAATACCGCGACATCCGATGTAAAGGGCAAAGAGAAGCTCAGACCAGGAGATCGAACAGCCCATAATGATATTGAGCGAAAATATCGAACAAATCTCAAGGACAAGATCGCCGAGCTTCGCGATGCTGTGCCTGCTCTCCATTCAATACCAGAAGATGGAATGGAAGAAGCTGAAAACTCACAACGAGCACCCAAAGTGAGCAAGGTCGGTGGTGATTCCCATTAATACTAAATACGGGCATAATGACTGACATGATACAGGGCACTGTTTTAACAAAGGCAACCGAATATATACAGTATTTAGAAAGGCGCAATAGGGCCATTATGAAGGAACATCAAGAGCTAGCCAGGCGTCTCCAGGCATTTGAGCAGCTTCTCAGTGCCTCGGCTCGACAGCCGTTCTTGATGCCCAACCACAGCCGAACACTCTTTGATCCAAGAGGTTTCTGCTAGAATAGACATGTTTTTGTCCCAAGCACTCTTGGGATTGTGTATAAATATACCCCAGAGATGAATCGTGCCGCATACACTGCTCATCCTAATTATGCATTCTTCATTCGCCGTTCCCCGATGCACAATTCAACGCGCCGTGACTTGTTTGTCATATCATACCGGATCCGGTTTGGGAATATTGACATGATGACTAGGCGAGGCTGGGGTCTGTCTCCATAGCAGTTTGCGGAGTTCATTTTGTTACCATGAGATATTACCCTACATGTTGATGATTGTCATACCAAAAGATCTGATCTCAATATGAAAATAGCTAAACAAAAGCAGATCTAATAAACAAAGATCAACGTCGGTTTATATGTACGTATGACTTCTTACATGCATTTAATTTCACCTGCAGCGGTTGTGGCTTGACCCATTCATGATCCTAGTCATGAAACCACGCGTGGTTTTCTTTTGTTTTCAACAGTGAGTTGCAATAACATCAATTGTAGGCATAGCAACAAAATTTCGAGTGGGTCATGAAGCGTAACACAACGAAACGACCGTCACAGTCGTATTGATACTATTGTACTATACATTTTTATTTCAGACGTCTAGGTCCAGGTCTATATGAGTATGTTACAGTTATCGTAGTACATGTCATGATCGCAGCGCTTCGATATCATCAATCTCTTTGACTGCCTCAGTGGACAGAATGTAGGGTGAGTCGTCGTCTACGCATACGCTGTCCTCGATTCGGACACCCATACCCCGGAAAGCGGCCGGCCATCGGTCATCATGGGGGACGTAAACACCCGGCTCTATGGTAACGCAGTGACCCTTGCGAAGAGTCTCGCGACGGCTGTAGCCAGGGCAGTCATGCACGTCAAGGCCGATATAGTGACCAACATGGTGGGGAAACAGCTGGTCAATGTTGGCCATGTTAACGTTGAATCCGATGGCGCGCAGTTGGTCAACAAGACCCCGCGCAGTAACGTTGTGAATGTCCTCGAGTGAGAGCTTGGAACTTTCCCTGCAGAGTGACACACTGGATCGTTGCACGTTGAGGACGGCCTGGTATAGGTCGCGCTGAGCAGGGGTGAAGCGGCCGGAAGCTGGCCATGTGCGGGATATGTCAGTAATGTAGGTGCCATACTCGCCGCCTGCGTCAATGAGGATAAACTCATCCTCGTTGAATGTGCTGTTATTCACTGTGTAGTGAATGCAGTTTGCGCGCTCACCGCCAGCTACCACGGGAATGTATGCCGGGCCTTCGCAGCCATTGACGGCGAATTGGTAGTCAAGAAACCAATGCAAGTCCTTCTCTCGTTTCCATGGCTGGCGCATTGCATCTGTGATGACACGGCCTGAAATTTGGCCAGCGATACGCATATTAGCAACCTCTGCTTCACTCTTTACCACCCGAAGCTTGTTCATGACGGAGTAGAGCGGTGTTCGGGATGGTCGAGATTCTCTCCCAGAGATAAGTCCCCAGAGCCAAGTAGCTGTTGAAGCAACACTGCCTTTAGAAGGTGGTGAATCTGCGTATATCAATTTTGCCGATTTGAGAATCTTGGGAAGCAATTGCTCAGCTTCGTTTATCGTATATGCTTCATCGGCGTTGAAAATATCTCTAGCAGCATCCACACCATTGCGATAACCATTCCATTGCTCCTCCCGGGCATTCTTGGGCTTGACAAACATGCGGAAGATGTAGTCGCCATATTCAGGGCCAGTCTTCTCTATCACCGCAATAGCATCTCCTTCCATCCATCCTGTAAGGTATAGAAAATTGGACTCTTGTCGGTACTGGTGAAAGACAGCTCCGGACTTATATTGAAGAGCTGCGGCATGAAGAACGGCAACACTGCCTGTTGTCATGGACTGTGCAAGGAGAGCTCGGCGATTGGCATATTCTTGCGCTGTGATCCCTTGTGTGATTTCGTTTGGTTTTAGGATATGAGGATGTGTTTCATAGACTGGCTGTCCGAATCGGAGCTCGGCGGCGGAGACAACAGCATACGTCCGGCGGCTGGCCGGTGTACTTGAGGGCAAAGCACGGCGGGTTGTCGTCCTTGTTGGAGCAGCTATTGTTGATATGCTCCTCACCGACGAAGCTCGGAGGGGCAGACGAGACTCAAAGCTCCGGAATGGAGCTCGAGGGAGCTTCATCTTGAGGATCAAAGATGATCTGAGATTGAGTTTAAGCGTAGAGCTTTGTTAGTGGAACATTGGAGCCTCTTACATCAATTGAACCCCTCGAGCACGACCAATTTGCGTCAGAAGCCTCGAAGATCTCGGTGATGACGCCAGACCAAAATTATGACAAGGATGGCTGAGCCTAGCCGTGAGACAGCGGAAAAGTGCGAGGACCAAGACGAGATTGGATAGGTGGATGTTTCAATGCGGGAGACGTACCAGGGTTAGTTAGAGTGATGTTTTTTTTCTGTGCACAGAGTCTTAGAGACTATGTAAGCAAATTATGCAATTCCCTTTTCATTCCTCTTGTACAAAGTCAAATCAATTAAAATAAACAACACAAGTAAACGTTCATGTCTTGTCTTTGTTATTGTTCCTCTACTCATGTCTCGCGTGAATTCCCCGTCTCCGGTACCAGGCTGAAATTTGTTGTCTGGTCTCGTCTCTCCCAATTTCCCGTTTCTGGCTGTAGTTCCTCTGGTTGCTGGGTGGTTTTTAGGCCACTGGCCCGTGCATCGAGGTGTTTTTCTCGTAGTGGACGTCGGGCAGGCCACAGAAGGCCTTCACTGGAGGTACAGGGCCCCCGGCGGCCCCTCCCAGAAGGCCCTGCTAGTCGCTGAACGGCCCCAGGAGCGGTATAGTGCTGTTGTGCCAAGCGCGACATCCAACAACACGACCACGGTTTTTGCTTTGCTAAGTCATCAAATTCGATGGTCTGGCCCTCACTCGGCTCGTTTCCCTCCATTCAAAGCTGGAAAAGGTCAGTCAGGTCAGTACCTACCAAAACAACATAACGGCCGATTTGTTGCTCATCATTTGACAGCGTTTGTTGTTGACTTCCTTTTCTTTTTCATCTTTGCCATCTCCGTCAGCTCTGATGTGTCGATAGCATCTATTATCTCTTTGTCGCCTCCCATTGTCTCCGTCTTGCCTCTTTGACGTGTCAGGCTCCGCGTCGCGTGCTGTCACAAGTCTCATCCTCCCAGCCCCTCCACTACGGTTCTTGCTACTACCACTACTACCCGACTACCACCACCACGATCGACCACCACCAATAACAGGTCAAATCCCGTCACGTCATCTCTGACGTTCTTCCACGACTTTTGTCGTTCTGCTTAAACGCCCTCTGCTCTGGTCCCTCCCCCCAGAGCAGTTCACGGGCTTTATATGGCAACGATATCTTTATCACCGACGCCTGGTTCCATATCGGCCATGTCTTCGAGACGGGGCCCGTTAACGAACAACCCCAATGTTGCCAATTCGCCTCTCCGAGGTGCTTCCGCTCTGGCTGGATATGCTAAGCAGAAGCGCTCATATGCTACCGTCCAGCGTGAAGAAACCTATGGCCAGCCGCCGCCTCTAAAGAAGCAGGTACTCGATAATGGCGTGCAGCGTCCGGTTCGATCACCAACCCGGTCTACTAGGACACAGGTTCTGGTTCAACGCGGCGCTACGCGTCCTGCTACCAAGGAAAGAACCTCAAGGGCTGCTTCGACTAATGTCTCCCGTGATATTGATACTGAGAAGGAAGCATGGAAGAAGCACCACCGTGCCAAGTTTCCTAAGATGGTCTTCTACTTTGAGAGTATACCCGATGATGTTCGTGCTAGACTAACAAAGAGGGTCAACTATCTTGGTGCTGTATGTTAATCTTGAAAGTTTTGATGGACCCTACTGACCTTCTTTCAGAGACAAGAACCGTTCTTCTCCATTGCCGTAACCCATGTCGTCACTACTCGAACAATTCCACCCGAAAGACAAGAGACGCATCAAGAACAGGACCAAGGCCACCATGACGAACACAACGAGTCGGAAGAACAGCCTCAGACCATTAATCCATCGTTGCTGAACCGTAATACCGAAGCTCGAAGAAAGCTACTGTCCGAGTTCCGTAATGCGCCCTCAAGGGCACAGCAGCTTGATGACCCTCTGAAGCGAACCCGTGGATCAAAGAACAATGACGTACTGTACAAGGCTCGTGAGATGGGCAAGAAGATTTGGTCTTTGGACAAGTTCCAGAACATGTTGTCAGTTCTACTTGAGGGTGAGACGAGCCAGAGCACGTACACTTCGAGGTCAACAACCGCTCGTGGTCATTACGGTGCCTCAAGGGAACCGAACCTGCTCCAGCTGTTGCACAATGAGCGTCTGAATGGTCCCTCTGATCGCGACCCTACTGCTGTCCATCGTGAACTGTGCTATTTCAAAGGCCCTCACATTTACGTATGGGATATGGACGAGAAGAACAAGCCCATCATGGTTCGCGAGTACCCCAAGGTAGCTAATAAGGCGGATGGTGAATGGCCTCAGTTTCGCAGCGTTGGAAATGGTCGATGCCCTTTTGTGGAGGACCATGATGTTCCTGAAAAGGATCATCGAAGACAACGAGAACAGGAAAAGGCACGCCTTGCCAAGCGAGAGGAAGCTGCTCCCGTTCTCAAGCCTCCCCAGATTCCAATGCCCAAGCCGGTGACAGGAAAGCGAACCATTACTGAGATGGAAGATGGACAAAGCAGAGTGCGTGCTGCGACATCCACTGATATCTTCAACCCCGCGAAAGCGGTCATGTCGAAACCAGCGGATGCTCGACCTCAAAACGCTTTTACAAGCCGTGCTGCTGCTGGGCGACTTTTTGCTGGCGAGCCTGTTGCATCTGGTGTGCAGCCTTCTAACATTACCTCGGCCATTCGATCGCAGATGGTCTCATCGACATCCGGAGTCAACGGTGCCAAGGCTGGAACCAGTAAAGAGGTTCATGGTCTGCAGCGCAAGGTGTTGCAAAAGGCTGCTCCTGCTTCGTTTGATGTGAGTTCGCGTCGTCTTGCTGAGGTATCGATGGACGTTGCGTCTAGCAGATCAACAACTATGGGTCGACACACTTCGCGACCTGCTGAGGTGCAAGAGGAGGAAGCTCAGAAGACTGAGCGGAGGACACAATCGCAGCCTCTTAAGAGCAAGCGGGACCTCAAGCCTGGCTATTGCGAGAACTGTCAGGACAAGTTCCGCGATTTTGACGAGGTATTTAACAATATTCTGAGATTGCACAGTTTGGAACTAATGGTTGTAGCACATTCTATCTCGCAAACACCGCAAGTTTGCTGAAAACGACGAAAACTGGACCGAGCTTGATGCTCTCCTGTCACAAATCAAGAGGATGCCTAAGTACGCACCCGGATCTGACGAGGAGGAAGCCTGGTAACAACCATGCATAAAATAATACGACATAAATCTTTACAACATCACATCATCATCATCATCATCTCAGGCCTTGCCACGGTCCGCAGCTCGTGGACAGTGACATTGGCATCCCACGAAAACAAACTTTTTATGAAGTCCATTTTGCGCATTTCGCTTCAGATTCCCACAGCACGCGGTGTACAAACAAAAAGATACCTCATGAGTTTGATTAGCTTTACGCTTAATGGCGGCATCACCGGGGCGGTGTTCCGGTTCAAGATGTCCGCATCTTCTTTACTGTCTCTTTCTCCTTTACCTTATAAGCATGAACTGCATGCGACGGCGCAGAGCGGCATGGTTTTTGGCACATTATCCCACGGTCTAGTCGGCCATTTCATTTGTTCTGATTGGACTGCATACATGGTTACTGACTTCTGGGGCGTTCGTCACGGTCCATTTCGAGAGGCATGGTCAGGGCAATGGTCGAGATGACTGGGCTCGATGAGGGTTGTACAAAGGTGAAGGAAGGCATTGGAGCGGAAGAAATATATCGCAAAAGGCAACAGCGACTGCTTTACGACAATGACCAGAAAGGTCTGATGTAGATATGCGTTTAGGACATGTATATGTACCTACATGTTATGTAACATGAATACTTGAACAAAGTATGGTTTTGAACATGGTGCATAGTGAAAGCGAGCTACTAGAATGTGAAAGTCAGTGAATCATTCATTGGCTGCATTTCTACCGTTCACAAATGTCTCACATGAGGTTCATCTCATCTGAACCCCTTTTGTGGCGTTTTCGACCTGCAGTAGTTGATTGGCAGATGACACCATGAATCTTTACGTACGTGTTTCCTCTGTCTCACCGATTTTCGGCTGAGACCACACTTATTTTTCTGTTACTCTTACGATTGTTACTGCCACGAACACAGAAATTGATAGTGTTGAAGCCTACTGGCACCTCTATCACATGCTCTAATTGGACCTTCCAAGCTTGGACAGGCTGGAACTTTTGTGATACTCTTGCGTTGGCTAGAAGATTCTTTAAGGATCAGATCATAATTGTTGAATCTCAAGGTGGTTGAGAATTGAGAAGAAGAATATTAGGGTGAGTGTTTCAAGGCTACTAGATTACCCACTGGTTCTGACTTAAACATTGGACATTGTCGCTTAGGTCCTTGAAGTGAATCACCCTCACTGATTTCATCCCGGATTCAAGAAAAACCTTGCTGGCCATTGAAATACATTGCAAGCTTAAAAGTCTCAGTTAAAGCTTGTTCCTTCACTCTTTCTCCCGAACAGCCCTCCTGAAGCTTTCATCACCACAAGCATACCCCACGATGAACCTCAAATCCTCGACTCATGCCGAGTCCACATTAGAGATCTGGAAGCCACTACGAGACCTCAAAATCGGAAAGGAAAAGATCATTCTTGATGGCAA
Organism: Fusarium burgessii; assembly: GCA_002980515.1. NCBI lineage: Eukaryota > Fungi > Ascomycota > Sordariomycetes > Hypocreales > Nectriaceae > Fusarium > Fusarium burgessii. The sequence continues at coordinate 35,150 of PVQA01000116.1, read as the reverse complement.
CAATCTTGACATTGCTTCTCTCGTTGCAGTCGCTCGGCATGGCGTCAAACCTGAGATCAGCAAAGACGAGGATCTTGCCTGCCGCATCGCTTTAAGTGTTGACGCACTAGCTGAGTACCTGTCACACAAATACGTGGTATATGGTGTCAACACAGGTTTTGGAGGAAGTGCAGATGTACGCACCGACGAATGGTTGGAGAACCAAATTGGCTCTCTTCAGCATACGCAAAGCGCCATCATCACTTCTACTGACAAGAATCCTGGAAGTAATTCTGAACGAGAACCATCGCATGTCATGCCACCTGAGTGGGTTCGAGGAGCTATTCTTACTAGAGCGAACCAGAACATGCGAGGACAAAGCGCTGTTCGACTTGAAGTGTTGGAGAGATTGATCAAGCTTCTCCACCATGATATCACTCCTATGGTTCCTATCAGAGGCACTATTTCGGCGTCTGGCGATCTCATGCCTTTGTCTTATATCGCAGGAGCAGTAACGGGTAACCCTGATGTCTTTGTTCAAGTTGGCAAAGGGGCGTCAGCCAAGGTGATGCCTTCGCACGAGGCTCTCCAGAACAGTGGTCTCTCACCAAGTGGCCTTGGCCCCAAAGAGGCTCTAGGTCTCATCAATGGCACTGCACCGTCTGTATCTGTCGCTAGTCTTGTCCTCCATGATGCGCAGCAGCTTGCAGTACTTGCTCAGGTATTGACAGCATTCGCATCCGAGGCCATGGGTGGCAATGTTGAGTGGACAACCCCTTTCATCCATGCTGTACGACCACATCCTGGGCAGATCGAGGCTGCCGCCAACATCAGAAGTTTTCTGCGAGGATCAGAATTTGTTGTTGGTCTGGAGGAACGCAAGAGAACTGGCGATGGTCTCTGGCAAGATCGATACTCTACTCGCACGAGCCCTCAATGGATCGGACCTTATCTGGAGGACCTTCTCCTTGCCCAGAGACAAATCTCCGTGGAACTCAACTCTACATCCGACAACCCATTGGTTGATGCATCTGAAAAAGACGGACAGGTTGTTGGAGAGGTCTACTCAGGTGGCAATTTCCAAGCTGTCGTCGTCACTTCTGCAATGGACAAGACAAGACTTGCCCTCCAGATGATCGGACGTATGCTCTTCTCGCAAGTCAGCGAGATGATCAACCCATCGACCAACAATGGCCTCGAAGCCAATCTTAATGTCAGTGACAAGGAGAATTTCACCATGAAAGGCATTGATGTAAACATGTCTGCATACATGTCCGAACTGGCAGCTCTTGCTCACCCCGTCTCTTCCCATGTCATGTCAGCTGAGATGCACAACCAAGGCATCAATTCGCTCGCTCTACTTTCAGCCCGACGAACCATGGAGGCCGCGGATCTTGTTGTGCACATGTGTGCTTGCCATATCTATGTTTCGTGCCAAGCAGTTGAGCTTCGAGCGACTCATCGGCTTTTCCTAGATACCCTCCGCGAAAAAGTACTTCTGAACAAAACGGAAAACGGACCTTTCCATGCTTTTGGCTTAGGCGATGCCGCTATTGAGAAGCTTGGCGAAGCTGCTTTCTCAGTCGTTGAGCGGGAGTGGTATGACCACAATATTGGTTGCTGGAAAGATCGCATTATGCCCACCATGGATGCTGTGATGGCACCCGTCACACAATTCCTCACAGTAGAAGAGGTTGACTGTCCGATATCCAGCCTTGCTGTTTTCCGCGGCCAGTTTCACAAAGCAGTTGTTGAGACGGCTTCTTCGATCTTTTACCCAAACATGGCGATACGCTCAGTCGATGTTGCTACCAAATTAGGTGATGGGACTGCTCCCTTGTATACTTGGGTTCGATCAAAGTTGGGAGTTCCGATGCAAAGCGGCATTGACGACGACCCTCTATACAACGTACACAAGGGTCTTCCAACAGAGGGAAAAAAGACTATTGGAAGCTGGGTCAGCATAGTGTATGAGAGTTTGAGAAGCGATATGATGGATGTTGTCATGGAGGGCATCGATAATGAACGTTCGGCGCCCCGGACAAAGGAGGAGTATGAAAAGATTTGCCAGAATCTGGCATGAATGAATAGAAAAAGAGGACTAGTTGATTGCATTCGATAGGACACTTGGCGACAGAATGCCTCTGCTTAGGAATGGCTGCGCTTTGAGGAACAAACCTTAGGGTGTCAGAAGACTTAAGTCTCTAGATTAAGAAGTCAAAAATGAAGCCATTAAAGAACCCATTACGTTTGTCCTAAAATTACCTTTGTATTTCCGTCACTTAGGATCATAGGTCTTAAGTTTTCTGCCATTCCCAAGCAAATAAACCTTCGTATGTACCAGCCTTGCATTAGATGATAAAATCTCAGCTCATGATTATTTGTTGTTGCTCTTGTAGACTAGTCAACAATATTGATAAAACCTAAAAGGATACTTGATATGCTGCTTGTGAACAAAAAGATTGCCAACTCTGTGAGGCAAACTGCAGTGTTTGGTTGAGGAGTCATGATGAGGCTAAATACGCCAGTATCATGCACAGTGTCTAAAGTCTAGCACTGTGCTGTCATAAGCAACCTTAGGCGGCAGTTTCACAACTGAGTTACTTACAAAGACAGCTCCATAACTTTCAACACCAACACATTTGAACAATCACTCATAAATCTGAGTGTTCCTTACCTGCCAAAGCACAAAGTCTTCAGAATGTCGGACCCTCCACAAGAATGGGTGCCCTCACCCTCACCATCTCCAGCACCTTCGACCGCCTCACCCATGCCTCTCGCTGACAACGAAGTAGCAGGCAGCGGCGCCTCATCTCCTAATCTACCACTCACCATGTCCGCTTCAGTGGTTTTGGCTGATTTACCTAGAGATGCGAGCGCCGCACTCGCAACGGCTGGAGCGTTCAAGGTGGACAAGGTCGTAGTGCGGTTCAAACCCGTGGGATCTGCTCCGTCGTTGGCACAAGACGTGTGCAAGATTAGCGCGACAAGACGTTTTGAAGAGGTCGTGAGATATCTTAGGAAGAAACTGAGGTGCAAGGAGACAGACAGTGTCTTCTTGTACGTCAACAGTGCATTTGCGCCGTCTCTAGACGAGGTTGTAGGCAACCTGCATCAGGTGAGTGCTGCAGCCTATCACAAGGCCTATGCTGGATGACCAGGTTGCAAAGTCACGGAAACTAACACTATCAGTGCTTTAAAAACGCACACGGTCAACTCGTGGTGGCCTACTCATTGACACCTGCTTTTGGTTGATGACAACGAGGTTTAATTCTCTATATGGATATACATAAAAGGCTATAACATCTACTTAACCCAAACTCCGAGCTATGCGACCTCTATGCCAACGCTGCGACTCATGAATTCGACAAACTCGCCTCTCCACAACTTCACAAAACGACTCTGGGGTATCATCACTTCGAATCTAGGAATCCTTCACCGCCTTAGTGAAGTTCTCGAGTTCTTCCGCTGAAATGGGGTAGGTATGCTCAGGAGCAGGATATTGTCGAGACTTGACTTCGTCCCGATACGCCTTAATGGCTCTCAAGCTCTCGCCCCAGACATCACCATACTTCTTGACAAACTTGGGTAGGAATCTGCCCGGAGGGAAGTTTCCGATCATATCAACTTGCACTAGAACCTGGCCGGAGGTGCCATTACCAGCACCGATACCAATAGTGGGAATGGAGAGCTTCTGAGTGATGAGCGCAGCAACCTCAGCAGGAACAGCCTCAACAACCATGGCGAAGCAACCGGCTTCCTGAAGAGCGAGGGCATCTTCAAGGATGCTCATTGCGCTACTACTTGTCTTGCCTTGGACACGAAAGCCACCAAGAGCATTTTGTCGTTGAGGGGTCAAGCCGATATGGCCAAGGACAGGAATACCAGCAGTAGTAATCTTCTTGATGGTGGGAGCCATCTCCTTACCACCCTCAAGCTTGATACCTTGGACGCGACCTTCCTTGATAAAGCGGATAGCAGTAGCAAGAGCTTGATCAGGACCAATTTCATAAGTGCCCATGGGTAGATCACCAACCTACCGGGATTAGTATATTACTTGCATATAAAAGACAGGGGTCTCTTACAGTGAAAGCCGACTTTGTCGCTCTCGCAACAGATCGACAATGCAAAAGCATCTCTTCCAAGATAATTTCACTGGTGTCTTCCATACCAAGTGCAACCATGGCTAGACTGTCACCAACAAGAATGATATCCATACCAGCATGGTCTGCAACATGTCCACTAGGGAAGTCATGAGCAGTCATGACGGTGATGGGATCACCTTTGCGATGCATGGCTCGAAGGGTACCGACAGTGACCTTCTTACGCTCAACAGCCGGAGGTGAGCCCATGGGAGAGTGCGAGCTGTACCGGGTCTGCGCCGCACCTCCGATGATGAGGGGCCGAACGGCTCGGCCGAGGGTCCGGGACGCCGGCCGAGTGGACGACACGGACACCCGGGATAGGAGAGAGGCACATGACCTCATGGTAGGATTGATAAGAGATGACATGTGGAAGGGAATGATAATAGCAAGGGGAAGTGCTAGTAAGTGGGTTTGAGGTGTTGGGTAGTGAAGATAAAGTGTCGCGTGCTTGGGGGGTGACAGAAACTTGAGGTACTTGCAGGCAGATCTCAGACCGACAGAGAGAATAGCTCAAGAAGTCTATGGTGCTTCTTTTTTAAAGGGGAAAAATTATAGAAAAAGTATTTTGGCTCAGGTTGATTCGGTTATGACAGTTAGAGTTGTGATTTAGTCAAAAAGTCGGGGAAAGCAAAGCTTTTATTCATGTTTGGACCATGATGAACCCTACGTTGTATATTTGAGTATCTTGGTGTTTTTTCTCAGCACCCCTGGACTGTGCCCCACGCAGTCACTTTTTGGGGTACTGGAAGTGAAATTTAATTTGGACTAGTCCTTTCAGGGCATGCGAATGGCCCGAACGACCGAAAGTCGTTAATGTTGAGCCGCCAATTCAATAACGTAGGCTTATGATAACTCAACTTTATGCCTTTACGACTGAGAGATTATACTGAAAAAGCACTTAATGATCTGAAACTACTGTACTTTATGGAATGTTACAAAAAGTTACTGAATGTACTCGGAAGCCGAGGTTGTTACTGGCTCTGCCGAGATGGAGGTGTAGTGGGGGAAGTGTAACGGCCTTGGTTGAGGCTGGGTGTTTGTACCGAGGATTTGGAAATGGAGGGGGTCTCATGAAGTGGCGACGAAGGTAGGTCCGAATACGCATGCGAGAACCGAGGACAACTACTATAAACCGGCAAATGCCTGTATATATCTTTTTGTCAAACGCACAACTTATTTCCAAGACTAAACATAACTGTTGTTGTAAGTTCTTTCCTAGGTTACCCCCGTGCGATAATAGTTCCGGCGGCCGGTTCTACAACTCTATTTGGTCGGTCTTGCTACGCATGCTTATGGTAACATAGCTATTTGGCACCCGATGAATGTTATTGAATTGAATAGGAATTATTAAACTCCTAACAATAACAGTCAATTATGTTCGGCATAAAAGATCAAAGGAACTGATTGTTAAGCAGAGGCTTATTGTGTCTGACAATCTTACCCAAGAAACAAGCTCAAAGCTTAAACCAAAATGTATCACCTTTGTTGCTTTATTATTGGAGATTGAGGCGCCTAAAACTTGATTGAAGAAAGGATGACTCAACCACAGTTACAGCCGTTTCAGCTTACTACATAGTAGATCAATGTTTCATGCTCTATGCATGCCCCATTGAATGAGCTGTAAACTGTACTCGTGACGTGCTCTGTCGATCTCCCCATTGCGGTAGATTCATGCCTTATCGATAACACTAACACCTTGTAGCGGCACCTGCCGCTTGTGTTTACGTTTACAACGGCTTATCACGGTCGTCCACATCATATCCTCGTGACTTGGCGCCCCCCGGAAGGATATATCCATTATCCATCTTGACTCAACTTCACCTCCTCTTGCCCTTTGCAATATACTAAAGTACTTATCTCCAGCCAACATCTTTCTGTCTCGGCAACTGTAAACCTTTACAAACACAAACTGCAGTTCTTCTGCCTCTTAACATCTTCCTCTCGAGTGTCGCCTATCGCGCCAGCACCGGACCTCTTTGGATACCTTCATAACCCCACATTCGGAAACAACGTCAATCGCCCATCATGAGTAGCCCACGCCGCAGAATCGAGACTGATGTGAGTGTCGTACTGTTCTCTGACACTATCATAAGACTGTCGCTAACATGAAATGTTTATAGGTCATGAAGTGCGTTATTGTCTTCACTCTCTGGCTTGTATTGCTAACATGACTCGCAGGATGTATGGATCTCAATCTAAGCTGCCGTTCCTATAATACTGACAGCAACAGGCTTATGAGCGACTATGAGGTTACACTTGTTAACGACAATAGTATGATTTTTACTTCAAGGCTATTATTGACATTGCTAACATGAAACAGTGTAAGCTTCTACTTTCACCGACTCAAACCGATCTCCTGACCGATCCTCTTAGGCAAGAGTTCTTTGTTCGTTTCAAGGGACCAGCTGAGAGTGAGTTTACCGAAAACGCATGATTCGAAAAAAAGAAAAAGAAAAAAAAAAAAACTAACACTACGAAGCTCCTTTTGAAGGCGGAACATGGAAGGTTCATGTCGAGCTCCCCGACACCTACCCGTACAAGTCCCCTAGCATTGGCTTTGTCAACCGCATCTTCCACCCCAACATTGACGAACTGTACGAAACCCATACTCGCGTCTGGATTTGAACTATCGCTAATGGGTCAGGTCCGGCTCGGTTTGTCTCGATGTGATTAACCAGACTTGGTCGCCCATGTTCGACATGATCAATATTTTCGAGGTCTTCCTCCCTCAGCTCCTGCGATACCCCAACCCAACAGACCCCCTCAACGGCGAGGCAGCGGCTCTGTTGATTAGAGAGCCCAAGAGTTATGACGCCAAAGTCAAAGGTATGTGAACATAAATTCCTGGCCCAGACATGATACTTATAGCAACAGAATACGTGCAGAAATACGCCTCCAAGGATGCCGCAGACGAAGCCGGAGCCGAATCCGAAGACGACGATGAACTCTCCTCAGTTGCCAGTTTCGGGGACGACGATGACGAGCCTGCGGGACAGATGGACGATGTATAAGCCCTTCTACAAGCGCATTAACTTGGACGAGCGTTTCAATTCATATATGGCGTCATGGAACCAAGGCACGGATTTGCAGCTATAATTGGACGGAGTTGCAGTAACCTCGCGCAGGCTTGGACTCGGATCGGATTTTGTTTCTTGGCATTAGGTTGGCGTGTTGCACACAAAGCCTCGCTTGTGTCTATCGGAAGGCAGCTGAACGGAACAGGGACAACTGGATGTCGTGATTGCTGGCGAAAGGCCTAAGAGCCAAGACCTCAAAGCAGTTTGGACATGATGGTGGTCGGCCTTACGGACTCTGGCCCAAGATGCACAGCAGAAGGACAGGGCATTGAATATTAGGAAAATATTGGGTTGAGCCCGGGTATCATATTCTATAATTACTTTACAAAAAAACAAACTCCTTGTGGCCAAATGCTCAATCCGAATCGTAGTCAACCAGGCCTACTGTAGGAGGCGCCGGTTCTTGTGCTTTGGCTGGTGGTTCCATATCCCCTGATTCTACTTCTTGTGTCGGTCTTTTTCGTTTCACACCTGGTAGTCTGGCCGGTCCTTTCGTCTCGTGTCGCGTATTTACCAAGAAAGGATCCTTTGAGGCTCTTGTATTGCCTATAAGCTCCGACACCAACGCATCTTTACGTTTTGAAGCCTCTTTGTCAGCGTTAAGCTTGCTGCCACTCTTTGATTCCACCGATTTCTTCTTTTCTAGCTGGAACAAGGGTTTCGACAATGCTCGATCTCGGCCATCATCAACCGCAGGTCCGAAATCGACCAGAGCTGCACGACGAGCATCTTCCTCTGTCCCCGGAACAAGGTCAATACCAAGACTCATGCGATCTTGAAGGGCCCCTGTAGCCGCAGCATCGCGCTCTCGCTCCTTACGTCCTGCCCTAAATGCCTTTCGCAGCTTCTGATTCTGCGTATATGGATCGTCCCAGTGTTTCGCAGACGCCTCAAGAAGATCGTCTATCCGCAGCGTTGCGCGCTTCAGCTGCTCCCTATCCTCAATAGTCTTCTCCAAGCTCGAAAAGGCATTCTTCCTAAGCGCCTCCCTCTCCTGATCCGTCATTATAACCGCATCCCCCTCACGCTGTACATCCTCACCCGTATCCCTCTTGGTGCCACCCTCCGTAACCACATACGCCGAATTCTTCGGATCAGTGCGAATCTCAATCTCGCCGCCACAATCAGCATGACGAAATTTAAAACTCCAGATCGGCGTTGAGAAATAATTTCCCACGCGGCGCTTCGCTGCGTTGAAGCGAACGCCTTGGCCGATTATCGTGGGTTTCGGGCAGGTGTTGCACCAGACGGCAAAGGGAAGCTCGAAGCGGACGGTTAGGGAGCCTGGTTTTGAGGCGCGTGCGCCGAGGGGGTGTTTGTTGTGAAGACGGTTGCCGGATGTGGTGCCTTCTACGTCTGGCGGGACGTAGCGGCCCATGTTGAAGCCCTGCATTTTTGCGGTGGTTTTGAGGCTCGGAGCCTTGTGTTGTGGTGGAGGGAGGAAGATGTGGTGTTGAAAGAGATGGTGGATGGAGGGGTGATGTTAATCTAGATACGTCAGTCTCAGTGGGGTCTGTTCTGGTGTAAGTCAACGCGCCTCAACACTTAACAGCAAAAGCAACAGACCTCATCCGTAGATAACAATAGAAAGAAAAGTTTGTTATAAAGAAGTACGAATATGGAAATTAAAACTAAAATTAATGCTCAGAATCTCATTTAGGTATGGTACTGTTCGATTGCTGCCTAGAGCTTGATACAATTCTGCTTCTGGCTGTCAAACTACATGAACGCCTTATTATCGAATGGTATTTTCTGAAGTGACATCAGTCTGGCCTGGTTACAGGGCTATAACTTTCATAAATCTCAAATTCTAGCCTGATTACATGAGTTTTATAGTGTTCTCCAGATTGCCAGTTTCTCTATCATAATAAAGCCAGATGAGATATGAAGTTGTTCCTGCTAGACCTTTACTTCTCAACTGTCTCAAGCTTGCCAATGACAGGCTCCAGCAGCAAAGGTAGATACTCTGCAGCATCCTTGCCAAAGGCAAAGTCACCAGGCTTAACCTTGTACATTTCTTCCTCATTCTCAGCTTCGGGGTTGATAACCGCAATGCGTGCGCCCTTGCGCTTTGCTTTGTCGATGTAGCCGGCAGCAGGATAGACTTGAGCCGAGGTGCCAATGACAAGCATCAAATCCTGTTCCTCGTCAGTAAATCTGATATAATTATCTAGTATAGGTTTCTGCTCACCACTTTATCTCTAAGCAGCCAGTTCGTGATATCCATCATCATAAGCTCATCTAAATTCTCGCCAAACCATACAACACCAGGTCTTTGGAAACCTGTCTTGCATTGAGGACATTTTGGTAGATCATCTGGTGAGATTGGGTCCAGAGGATGCGAGGCATCGAGAAGAGGAAATGGTTTCCCGGGCTCTACATCGACTGAAGCTGGCGCCAGAGCTGGACAGAAGGGATCATCATAGTTGCCTCTTTGGATCCAATCGCAGTCGGTGCATTTGATGTCGAAAAGAGAACCATGCAGGGTACGGAGTTGATCTTGAGGATGGCCTGCTTTTTGAGAAAGATCTGAGGATATTAGTAACCATAACAAAATATAAACTGAAAATACATACTGTCGACGTTTTGCGTCAGACACAAAAAGTCCTTATTCTTCTCGGCCAACGCCGCAAGGGCATAATGCGCAGGATTCGGCTCCGCGCGCAAGCACATATGACGTCTATAAGCATAAAACAACCACACAAGACCCGGATCGCGCTTGAAAGCATCCAAAGTCGCTAAAGACGTAGCCTCGTGATTACGCCAGAGTCCACCAGCGCCTCGAAAAGTAGGAAGACCAGATGAAGCCGAGAGACCAGCTCCACAGAGTGCGAGGATGCGCTTACTGGAGCGGAGGGCTTCGTGAAAGGCGCCTACGTCGTTGTGAGGAGCCATGGCTGTGAAGAATCGGAAGTTTGAAGTTTGTGTTTTTGAAGAGATTAATGAAGAGAGGTGTGGTGTTGGTCTGAGAAATCTCATGATATGGTGGCTGTTAAATGTTGGAGAGGAGTGAGAAAGGCTGCAAGGATTATCTGTAGGTTGCTGCTCCAATGTAAGGTTGCGTCACTCGCCGTGAAATATGATTGGATCGCGGAATAGGCAACGAAGAATTAATTCTGCCTGTGGCTCAACTTTAACAGAAATGTCGGTTATGATGAAGCTTGAAAGAGTTGTAGATGCTGCCCGTCATGAGCTCTGGTGATTGGTTACTTGAACCTTATCTTAGTTAGGTTGCCATAGGCTTCCATTCTCGATACATCAGGTTTAATCAATAATGCATACCAGGATAAATCAAGCTTTTTTATTTTTATTTTTATTTTTTAAGGATGTCGGATATGTCAAACGTTGGATTTTCTTTTAGAAACTTTATAAATTCATTCCCGTATAATAATTGCTTCAACCACCTGCTGTTAAACTCAACCACTTATACACAGAGACCAACCGAGCTGAGTCCATACCAAGAACACCCAAAGCTAAAGGTAAACTTCAAGCCGGAATATTTTCCAGATGCTTATAAAGGCTCCAATACCTTGGTTCTGTAAGTAAATATGACCCATCTTTGGGGCGTTTATGATCCTTCTTTTTGATTGACATACCCACCTTAAGCACAAGCGTTTGAACTAACTTGATGTTCTTGTTTATGCCACAATCTTCAGCAGTCTGGGAGCACTTCTCGAAATAGAATGGAGAAATCAAGCCATGCATGTTTATAGGACGAGCTTATACATATTCGTCAAGTCAATTGTGTTCTTTACAAGCTGATATCACTTCATGCATTTAAGCTACAAAACGAACTCAATCACATATCCAATCACCAAACATCATCAACAACCAAAATGCATTTGTCGGTCAAGGAAAGGCCGTATGCGTTTCTAATGGAGATACAAAGTGCAATAATGCTACCAATCTATGGTCCGGCTGCAGACCGGTTCGCCAGGGGGGCAACAGCGCCTCAAGAACCTCAGGCAAGGAGACACTATATTGAACACAAAGCCCTTGTTAAGGTCTACCCAATCATACAAGATATGATGTCCGACACCATCTTGCGGCTGTTACGCTACAAACTCACAAGTCCCGAAGAAATTATCTATCTAGGTCGCGGACTCGTGTTAGCTGCGGAACTGCAAAATCAACATCGATGCAAGTATCACATTATCCTCAAGATGCGACTTGCAGATGCCATATTTGGAATCGGGAAAGTATAGCGATGCACGCCGAACAGCAGAAGAGATCAGAGATGTTGAATACAAGAGTGAAAGGATGATGCCATCATTGTATATGCTGTTGTCGAGAGTCGATGAAGCAGAAAAAGGGTTGAAACCTGTGGTGATCAGTTTGGAAATCTGTGGAGAATGGTCCGATTGGACTGTGAATTCCTCGGATTTCTACTGCAAAGTTCTTAAGCGTGCTGGAAAAGTTGAAGAAGCGAAGCGAGAGGTTCAAGATCGTAACCTAGCGATTGAGAAGTTGTGTGACAAGTTGGAAAACTCTGGCGTTACGGTCTCTGAGTAAAGGAATACGGAGCTTGCAGTATATGGCTATGAAAACATATGTATATATAAGTTGCTGGCCGGCTAAATACAGTATCAATACGTAAAGACTAAGTCACTGCAAGTTGTATCAAAAGAAGTTGACAACTTGAGGCTGACAGACAGATATAGGCCTTAGTCGTATATCCACCACATCGATGATATAATCAACAATGACCAAATTATTACTGACGACGGATCAATGTGCCGAATAGCGCGATGTCAGATTGATGTGTGTCATAGACTAGACAAACGATGATATACTGGTGTTGGTGGTTTCAGTTTCAGTCTATTCTAGTTATTCAACTGAAGCACGTTCAAGTCGGAGACTCCGCGCTAACCAACAGAACTCGTCAGAGCGTATAATCCTTCAACAGGGAGAACTCGCTTCCAATTTATAGTCTTTGAACATGGCCTGTAAGAGAGTTGAAGCGAGAATCCCTGAACCCAAAGTAGAAACATCCGAACATGGGATCGCGGATAGAAATGAGCCCACCACTCTCGCTCTCAATTTATAGCGCGATTCCATTAAAACCAGGCACGCTATTCGTTATTAATTCCTAATTCCCCGGCAACTCAAGGCCGAGTCGGCCGCTGTCTAGCTTGGCGTTGGGACCGTGCTGGTGATTAACGCCGGGAATAGGTCATTAGCCTCATAGGGCCAGCGGTTTAAAAGGGTTGTCTTACCCCTATGAGCAGAAACAGAGAGAGAGAATAGAGTATTCATTCGTTAATCACAGTCACTCGTTAAGACTTAACTACAAGATAATTTTATTTCTATACACTCGTTAATCATGGCCGCCAAGTTCTTCACCGCGGCTCTCATCGCCGCTGTCCCAGCCCTGGCCAAGACCGATCTTGCAGGATGCACCAGCTACGACACGGTTGTCAGCGACGCCAATGGAATGTACGCATCTCGAATTTGGTACGTCCCTGACACGGGCGAGCTGTGCGATTTCCTCGACTGTGGCGGTGGTCGAGCCCCTCCCAAGACAACTGTTCCTGGATGCCCTGGCTACGTTGGTACTGCCACTTACTCTCCTCTCTTCATCAACCCCAAGACCCTCGGTGGGGCTATCCCTGAAGAGACTGGTGAATCTCCTTCGAGCACTGAGGAGGAGTCTGCTACTATTACTGCGGCGCCTACTTCTACGGCTGAGTCTGAGTCTTCTGAATCCGAGACTCAGTCTGATTCTGAAATCGAGACGGATTCTGAGTCTGAGACCAAGAGCAAGGATGAGAGTGCTTCTACTACCGTCACCGATAAGAGCAAGGACACAAAGACCATAACCACTCTTGCTACCCACGCAACTTCCTCTGCTTCTTCCGGTTCCGACGCCGGTTCCGCCTCCGGATCCGATTCTCACTCCGCTTCGCACTCCGACTCCAGCTCCGAGACCACCGCCGCTTCTACCCCGGCCTCGACCGTTTCCACCGCCGGTGCCGTTATGCCCACAGCCGGAGCATTCATTGCTCTCGCCGGCGCCGTCATGTACGCCGGAATGCTGTAATTATATAGACTTGGCCTTTTAAAAATATACATCTCGGATATACCTGCCTATTTATACATCCTCCCTTGACCGTCTTTACCCATGAGTAACCATTCCGCCCCGTCTTTGGATTCCGCCGACCTCCCGTGACGGGCGTAGTCACCCTCCCCGCCTCCGCCGTAGATCCCGGGGTTCCACCACGACGAGCAATAGGGCGTTGAAGCTGATAGGCCCACCAACACCGCGCGGTGTAAATGACAAGATCTAGCATTCAATGGGCGTCTTAGCCTTACGTGAACATGTAGATACGTTCGATCTATGCCTTGCTTTATGAGATGCATATAAGATGTCAGCAAACATGGCACAGAGCCATGATTTCATAGTAGGCCGTAGCTTCGTTCTCATTCATCGAAACTTGATCACCAAGACTTGTTTGTTTTACCCCAGATTCTTTGTTGTTCCCCCCACAAACCTTGGATCTGCCTCCCGTCCGCACATGACCTTTTCTTGAACCAACCGTTCCTTCTACGAGTCAAACATCTTTGACTAAACTCACAATCACACGCCCTGATTTCCCCGCCAAGGAAGCCGCCGCTAGCCGTACACCCTTTGCGCTGACGACTACATCATTGTCACGATCCTTGCCCATTGAGAAACACGAAACTTCTGTGTCCTTCGATCCAAGCCGTGTGACCATTTCTTGTATCCTAAAGACTCAATCCAAGTCCTCGAGAACCGTCACCAAACAACAAACTTTCGAAACTTGAAGACAATATCGTTAACTCGTATATTCATCAATATGGGCTCTCACGACTCCTTGAACCAAGCTGAGGGTGCACCTCGGTTCTGGTACCGCGATAACTTCTTCCTCACAAACGACAAGTCCTATCTGTGTCCCCAAACTTTCAACAAGTCTCTCGATGACAACTGGTGGAGCAGCCCCTTGCCCCAAGGGCAGCTTCAAAGAGTGCTAGATAACTGTTTGACTCTAGCGGTGTATTATACTCCCCAGACCGCCGAGGAGATGAAGAGTAAGTTGACTATGCTGTCTTATCGATCGATCCATTGTGCTGACAATGTTTAGGGAACGGCATCGCTCAACCAAAAGATGGCTCTCCACATAAGATGGTCGGCTTCGCTCGTGTGGTGACCGACTATGTAACTCTCGCCTACCTCACAGACGTCTTTGTCCTCGAGGAGTTTCAACGGCGAGGATTGGCATCATGGCTGATGAAGGCTCTCAAGGAGATAGTCGATGAATGGAAACACATGCGTGGACTCCTCCTCATGACACACGACCAAGCTGCAGCTCGACTGTATCAAAGGGAGTTAGGTGCTCAAGAGTTCGAAAAGGGACCATCAGCCGGACTAGTAATGCTCGAAATGGCCGGTCCAGCCGAGAAGCCCACACCCAAGCATTAATATGCTTTTGCCTTTGTGTTTTTGTTATCTAGCGATGCATTTACTCAGAACTCTCTGGCTGGGTTATTCATTTTGTGTGAGATTTGGAATTCTGTTTAGCGCTGTGATCCGGACATGGCGGCTCGCATCTCAATGGCGCGTTTATAAGGGGGAGCAATAGGTGGCTGGACGGGGTCTAGAGAGACATAGTCCTCAGGGAGCTGGTAGGAGGCATCGGAGTCAAAGGCGGATAGATCTCCACAAGCAATGAACGGTGCGATCCATCGAGTGTTTCTCTCCGTGTCCTCGGTTGTCTCGTCGTAAACCTCCATCTCCACAACACCCTCTTCCTTTGTCTTCGAGTCCTGCATGTCAATACCGCCCTTTTCCTTGAGCATCTCATCCAGTCGTCCACCAACACCGAGCGGCTCTTCGAGACTGGCGCGGAAACCGGCAGGTGGCTGGAAGTTGATGCACACAATGAATGCTTCCACACTGCTTGCACGACTGCTGCGAGGCTTGGCGACGATGACTTTTTCGAAGAAGATCTTGAGCTGGGCGTAGAGAACATCGACGTTCCTTCCACGGAAGATTTTGGCAACGAACTTGCCTCCGGGCTTGAGGACACAGAGGGCAAGGTTGAGAGCGGCGAAGAGCAGTTGGGATTGAACGTAGATGTCGAGGTCATGCAGACCTGTTACGTCTGGAGCGCCATCGCTCAGAACGAGATCAACTGGGTGGGAAGCTTGGGTTCCAGCTGTCTTGGGATCGTAGGAAGGATCAAGAGCTGAGAGTAGAAGAGGGACCGTCGCAGGATGTGTGATATCGGCTCGGAGTGTTGTAATACCAGCAAGAGGTGAAATAGGTTGCAAATCGATCGACACAATCTTAACGTCTTCTCTTGGCTTTGTGGTTTCCTGTTGCTCCTCCTGTGTCTGCTGGATTTCCGGTGTTTGCTCGCTGTCGCCATCCTTGGGTAGAATCCCCAGCATCTGCTGTCGAAGCTTGGCTTCCTTATCTTGCCAAGCAGCCCTGCCAAACTTTTCGCCCTTGATCAATACGCGGGATAGCACTTGCGACCAACTTCCGGGTGCGGCGCAAAGGTCGACGACTCGAGTAACATCGGCAAAGAGATCGAATTCTGTAAATTTATTAGCTACAGTATCTTGCTTGATCTTGAGGGGGACTTACCCTCATCCAATTGTAGCAGCTTAAAGGCACTTCGTGCGCGCCACCCTTGCTCTTTAGCAAGTCGGTAGTAGGCGTCGCGCTTATCTTTTGAGGACTTTCCCATGGTGTCGATGTATCTTGGTCTTGATGTTGAGATTGAATTTTTTGAATCTGAATTTGGTGCCCCGCGTTGGAGACGGTGGGTTGGTGGGGTGTTACTCTGTCTAGAAGTACCCCTCCATGAGACGGGATTGGCTCAGGACCTCAGGTTGCTATTCATGTCTATTGCAGAATCCTCATATAACGCTGTCTAATTGAATACATTATTTACATGTCTGAACAAGAGTCTATCATCTAAAAACCCAGTTCATCTCCTACAACCTCCAGTGCCTCTCGGAGCAAGCTACCGACCTTCTCGTCGCCGATAACGCCAGATGCTCGTACCATAAGAGGATATAGTCGTAGCAAATGCTTTCTCTCTTCGCTCTCAATATTATTCAATTCGGGAATAGCATTCTTGTCGCTCTTCAATTCAACCAGTTTCTGTAGAATCCACAAGAGTTCCTTTCGCTGACTCAGAGGTTGAGGCATCTTGCCCCGAAGTGGCTGATCAGCGATATATGCCCTCAGTGTCAATGCACAACGAAGGATGAGGAATGGCGCAGCTGTGCTGGCAATCCGTGCGTGAAGAGTAACAGGTGATTCAGCAAATTGGCTATGCTTTGGTTCCGGTGATTTGGGCGTGGGCGGCTGAACAACAATCGTTGGCTCATCTTTCGCAGCAACCAAGGCGAACAGCACTTCGCAGGTGACATAAGCCATCTTCACACGCTTTGTCGGCAGAACTGATACTGTTCGGCCTGCACGCGGGACGTAGAGCGCCGCTAGGCCCTTCTCATGTGTGCCGTTAATAATCGACTCCTCATCTGGCGAGGGGGCATGAATTATCGATGTCTTGAATAGGCTTTCTGCGTAATTCTTCCGAGCCTTTTCGGAAACAGCCGCAGCTCCGAGAGCAGGGATGATAAGCTCTCGAAGCTTGTGGAAAGATGCTATATCAAACTCCTCGTCGCCTGCAAAGTCCGTCCCTGAAGGAGCAGTACTGCAATCCGCGCTCATAATGCCATCGGCAATAGCAACGATTGTAGTCCAGATGTTCTGTGCAACTCCGTTTGGAAGCTCGAGGCTGGTGATTTGCGACAAAGTCGCTTCTAAAATCGTAAGTGCTGTCGATGTAGCAAGCTTCCATGGCTGCGTGGATTTAGTAATGGTAGGAAAGCTGTATTTGAGCGCAATTGGCTTATACAAAGCCTTCAGAGCCTCAGAGAAGGAGTTGCTGCGGTAGATATCCGAGTCCTTCGAGTGTTCAAGAACGAGCTTCTCAAGTGTCTTCATGCTTGCTTTCGAAAGCGCTATATAGGTGCGTTTTGGTCCTGGCTTTGAGAGGTTGGCCTGCACAAATGGCAAGACCACAAAGTCTGCAACTTGAGAGATCATAGCTGATGGTACTCCTTCGATGTCTGTTCGGATCATTTGAACAGCTTCGAGAATGTGTGCCTGCAAGGGCGTCACATACTCGACATCCTGGACGTAATTGCCGACCGAAGCTTCGTCCAAGGTTTCCCGAAGCAGACTCAAAATTCTGCCAACTCGCTTCACCTCAAGGTCTTCCTGTACAAGTCGATAAATCTCTGTCAAGGCAGAGACGTATGCGATGAGGCAATTTTGGTTATCCTCAGTCTTTTTATCAACAGGCTTGGACGTCGGAACTCCTCTCGCCCACAGATCCCATGCAATGTCGATCGCTGTCTTGCTGAAGTCTGACTTGCCCTCACTATTGGTTTCAGACAGGATATGGCCAAGAGCTTTGAAGGTTGCAGTGTTTATATCCAGGACTTGGAAATCAAGTAGAGTGGTGAGATGAGAAAGCAACTCCTCCCATAAGTGATCGAATGAGGAATGGCCGGTCAGGATATCAAGGTAGTTGGCGAGGAGGCTCGAGATACCATTGAGAACCACAACAGCCGTCTCTGTCCATTCGGCCCGGTCCCCTTCGTCTGTTACTTCCTCCTCATCCGACTGCAAGGCTTTGATTTCTTGCTCGATCGATGACAGGAGCTTGAAGACAACTGATTTGACACATATCGACCACGACTCTGGGCTAAGTCGGTCACCGTAGGCATCAAAGATTCTGAGCAAAGTCTGAATTGCACTGTTGCGAAGCTCAAGTCTATCATCAGTAGTAACGTTTGTCAGCCGGAGCAGAAGCAACATCCATAATGCCGCATCAGAGCTTTTGTGATCATGGTCAGCAGCCATCTTTTCCAAATCAGAAAGCTCGGTGTTTTGCATCATGTCTGCAGTAATGGCGAGAGACTCATTCTTCGCAGAGAGGAAGTCGGACAGCACCCAGAAAAACGTCACCGTCTAAACAGTATTAGTACTATTGCCGCAATAAAGATACTGCCAACTTACAGTCAATGCGATATTGAGATCATCGTCCTGCGAGCAAAACTTATACAGGTTGTCTACCAAAATCAAGAAGCATGAGTTTGGTAGCGAAGCCAGAAAGTCTGAGCAAATAAGTTGGAGAGAGTTGAAAGAAGACCTGATAAGTCTTGCTGATCGTGTGTCGAGCAATATCGGGTTGGCCACTGATCCGCGACGATAGGCAGGATCGAACTCTCTGGTAATGAAGATGGTGCCAATAATCTCAAAAGCAATATCCCATCCTTTGACTAGCGTTTCTCCGTTACCCTCGATAATGCTTTGGAGTCCGTCAAGGATGATTTTGTGAATATCGATATCTGTTGAGTGGCTCGCAAGGGAAACTTCTCGGTCGCCCTTAAGTAGAGGCGCGAGCGACCTACGAAGCGCCTCAAAGAACCTAAGTTGAATTTCTCCGCGAGCATCCTCTGGTAATGAAGATGTGACATTAGCAGCCTCTAGAACCAGTTTCACAAGTATGTCTGCTGCCCTCGTCCTGACAGATGAGTTCATCGATGAAGAAGTGAGCGTATCGATCAACTCGTTAGTCAACACATCCCAGCCCGACTCCTCCGGGCTGTACTCTAGCAATCGCTCAATGTTGATGGTAGCGAGTTCGCCGAGTTTAGCAAGTGCAAACTGGTCTTCCTGAGTTGACCCAGAGCTCATTTGTTGACCAGAAAATCTGCGGCCTTGTACAACAGGTGCCTTGAGTTGTTGCCCGCCGTCAGATGGTGTCTGAGGCTGGGTGGTGGGCTCAGATTGCTCAGTTGGCTTCTGCGTCAACAAACTACAGACAGCTGCTACGACCTTCAGGAAGGATTCGTTAGGGAAGTCAACTGTGCTTTCAATGAGTCTAGATGCCGCTGTTTCGACTGCACGCACTTCAGAACCAAAGTTGGCCATTAAAGTTGACGCTTCACTGTCACCACCTGCATCAGGTCCTCTATTCATAGTAGGAGTTCTGCCGGGAGACTTCCCGTTGACGAACAAGACAAAATCGGCCTGCTGTAGCGTCTCTAGGATGATGCTCCAGGCTCCTGCCAAAGTTGGACCTAGCGCAATGCCCAAATTCAGGAGTGCTCGAAGACATAGTAAGTTTCGAGTATTTAAAGAAGCACTAGAAGCATCAAATGATGCCTGTCGTCCTTTGTCAGCAGTTGGAGTAGTAGGTGTCAAGCTATCAACACTTAGAAGCCCTCGAGCGTTGCTAAAGAGGCTGCCATCGGTTGGTGTGCTTGGTGTTTGGGGTCGAGGCTGTCCAGCATTAACGCAAGCTGTGAGAACGTTGGGCGGGACAGCTGCCTTGCCAAGGGTGGTGAGGAAAGCGTCCCTTGGAGTTGATAACTGCAACAAGCCAGCAACGTGGGCGAATCGCTGAAAGGCGCGTACTAATCCATGATAGTATTCTGAGTCTAGAGCAGCGTATAAGAACGTAGAGCAAGTTGCAAGAATAGCTGGCCAGCATTCCTCAACAATTAAAGCACAAATCTTGACGTCAGAGTGCAGAGGATGATCCTCTAATGAAAGCGGGTTTAAGGGAACCGGGTTCTTCTTAAAAGAGGCCGACCTTTCTAATCTTCCTTTAGGAGGCGTGTTCTCTTGCTCAAACGGCGCGGGAGAATCGCGGCCAAACTCTTGTCGTGAAGTTCTCTTTCGATTTCTCGTCTCATTTGGGACTGTAAGAGGTAATATGAACTTGGCTAGGCCGTCAGATACAGACGATATGCAGGCTAAGACCAGACTGTAGAGATACGACTCCGGTATAGTAGGCGCTTCGGTCTTGTCGAGTTGATCAATGCAAGGAACACGAACTGAGCTGAATTGTGTGCTGATGCCCGTGGTTGTCGTCTCTGCCCCGACTGTCCCTGTCATCAATCCCGTCATGCCACTCGCTTCAGCAATAGCTTGCTCAGAAGAGCCATTTGTGCTCGAGATAGTTGTAGGGAGCGATGATTGGTGTCCGAGTCCAATTACAGCCGGCTTTTCAGTGCTCAAACGCACGAAAGTAGCAATCAAGGGCTTGAGAACATCTTTCTCCCCTTCTTTAGCATCGAACATTGCGTAGATTCTTCTGAGCAGGGCATGATCCGCAAAGATTCCACGGAAAACTTCCATACACAGCGCTCTCTTCCAGACAGTTTCATCTTGATCAAGAATTTGTGTTAGAACAGCCAGCGCCTCGCCGCATTCTGAAGGCAATATGCCGATGTGCCTACGCAGCATAGTGTACAGAATGCGCACCAGACGTACTGTGGTCGCAAAGTTCGGCTTCCCCTTCAAGGCCCCGATGATGAGTGGCATGACTCTGCTCCGTAGAATTTGCGCTTGCTCGGGGTGATTGCTGAAGACGGTAGCATGGTTTGTGATGACGGATTCAATTAGCTCAAGTCCGAATGTCTGTGGAAGCCCTGAAACACGTATGAACTCTGGCCGTTGGTTTTCCGTCATAAGACACAGGTCGTTGAAGATGCGGTAGGCGTCAGTAGCTGCAGGATGGTTTTCCGAATACTCCGCATCGTTTGCCGTAGGTACGTCGCCTGCTTTCTTATCTTCAGCTACAACTTTGTCGAATACGGACACGACCAGTTGTTGGAGTGTCGCGGCTGATGTATGGTTCACAATGGCATTTTTGCTACTTTGAAGAGTAAAACAAATGTTCAATGTTGTCACCAGCAGGTTCCCTTTGAGGTCCGATGCATAATTTTGAACAAGTGAAGGAAGCGCCTGTAAGATCTTGAGCTGCACATCCAGACCAGCTGAAGTAGCTTGCATCAAGGCCTCTAGTACTTGGTTCAACTTTGACCGCGGGAGAGCTTGGGCCACGATGAGACGCTGAAGACAAACGATGGCGATAGCAGTGAATTTGGCATTTTTGGTACCACACGCGATAATGAATGGGTTGACAAAGTTGGGTTTTTGAGATAGCTCTGTCTGCGAGTCAGATATAGCTTCCACTAACAGGGGGTAGCTTCAGACCTTCAGGCGCTGTCTGTTCAGAAGGATTTCTCAAGTTTTTCAACTCCTCTAATGATTTCTCCGCAGCCTGCAGTCACTATAAGCTAATATTTCTGACGGCGATGTTTAAGGCAGCTCACTTGTCGCAAATCATTATGCTTCCTCTTGCTCTCCTGGATGAGATTGGCCAGCTCCGTGGCAAGGAGTTGCGTCGTCATCTTGGGCAATCCGCACGAGGTCTCAGCTCAGAACAGAGCATACGAATTCTCTGCAGGTCCATGCAGCTAAAGAGCCTAATTTCTTTTGTTGTGCGATGATGAATGTCTCCTTACAATGTGTTGATGCTTGTAGGCAGTGATGTGTCCCTTGTAGATGATGCGGCAGAATCGCTCACCGCCTGCTATTCACGTGGTGCTTCGGCGTAGCGACCCTTGCAATCATGCAAAGATGCCATCATGACAACTTCAAAATTCCGGCATGGATGATTAAGTGACCATTTTCTTCATTCATTTATTTTTTTTTAATCGTATATTAGGCCTTACAACAAGACTGATATGTGCTAGGTCATAGTCCTTTGCTATTCCTATTCAACAGACTTTGAATCATTCCCTGCCAAGCATCTTTTCCTTGTTCAACAGTAATGGATCCATGCGAATGAATAATCGTTTGATAGTCAAGAAAAGACCATCTCATAATAATCAGCCAACCTACAGTATCTATATTTCAACAGATCCCTGTTCCGACCTAACCCCACAGATCGGCTACTGGTTATAAAGGGCAACCAGTAAGAATTCATTCAATGAATAGGTTTCGAGAATTCTTTACGAGCTCTTGAGAACTCGACACAAAGATTCAAGTCGAAGTATCAATTGAATCCTAAAACTCAACTCATACGTACTACCAAACGATTGAACAGAAGATCCTGTAATCAATCCAAGTTCGTAAAGAATAGACTACATGTGCGTCGAGCCAAAATCGCACATGCATCTGAGCAGCATCCAGTTTCTAGCAAATCGTGCGACAAATCATCTAGTTGAAATCTCTTTTTTGGGGTTTGAAAGTTTTACCCAAATGACTGAAAATCCGACTTGGCCCAAGCCTCAGTTCTCTAATAAAAGGACGCCGCTTGCTGGCTGTTAGTTCGCGACTGCGGCTTCATCAAGACGACCAAACCTACCAACTCCATAACCTTGTTTTTTCACCTTGCTTTCTAGTATTTAAGGACTTTAGACGGGGACATTGTTGAAGAGGTAAGAGACGGATTCTCCGTTATGAGTTCGTCGAATAGCCTGAGAAATTGGTCAGTAATACGCTACGCCCGACCATATATGTGATACTTCATACCTCAGCAAGAGTTCCGGACACATCGATGACCTTGAGCTTAGGGCAACGCTCAATCTTATCACCCACTATTGAAGTTAGCATACCACAGGAACACGTAACGCACGCAAGCGCATGCAAGCGCATGCACGAAGTCGGGGTTTGAAGCTTACGAGGAACAGCTAAAGAGAAGTTAGCCCATATTCTTGAGACGCAAATATTGAATCACTTACTGTTGGTAACGACGAGGCCAGAGAGGCAAGAGTTGTTAATGGTATCGATGGCCTTACCACTCAGAATACCGTGAGTAACAATTGCATACACCTCTCTGGCGCCGTGCTCGTTGACGGTGGCAGCAGCCTTAGCAAGCTGTAACGAGTTAGCTGTGTCACTTACAAGAGGTTACGCGTAACTTACAGTGCCACAGGTGTCTGCCATGTCATCCACAAGAATGGCGACCTTGTCGCTGACATCACCAACGAGAACCATGCGCCCAACAACATTGGGTCGGGGTCGCTCCTTGTGGATGAGAGCGAAACCGGTGTTCAAGCGGTCAGCAAGAGATGTAGCACGCTTGGCACCGCCGGCATCGGGAGAAACGATGACACAGTTGTCGACGTTGAGGTTCTCGCGGATCCAACGAAGGACGGAGGGCTCAGCGTAAAGGTTGTCCACAGGAACGTTGAAGAAGCCCTGAATTTGCGATGCGTGGAGATCCATTGTAATGACATGGTTCTGAGTCATGGTCAGTAGGTTGTCAGATATTATGTTAGTGAATCACGTACACATCCAGAAACCTGGAGCATATTTGCTATCAGTTTAGCACTGATGGGAGCTCGCGACTTGTCCTTCTTGTCCTGACGCGCATAAGGAAAGCTGGGAATAACAGCAGTGATCCGTCTGGCCGAGGCAGTTCGACAAGCATGGATCATGATGAGCAACTCCATGAGACCATCGTTGACATCTCCAGGAGCAGTGGACTGAAGAATAAACACATCCTCGTCACGAACCGACTCTCCGATAGAAACACTAGTCTCTCGGTTGGAGTAGTTCAAGCTCATAGTGTTTGCGATATCAATGCCGAGTCTGAGATATATCAGCGACTTATACCTAGAGTTATAGGCGCAGCGTCACCCCCAGAGATTGAGGGGAAAACGCATAATGAGAATAACATACCGACTGGCGACCTTGGCACTGAGATCCGGGTGGGAGCTCCCCGAGATGAGTTTGATTTCGTTTGCCATCTGGTCCAACATTGTCGAAGAAGGGAAGAGAAAAGAGCGGGGCGAAGAATTTTTGGCGGCGAGGAATAAATAACCGTGAGCGCCGGGTTAGGATCGGGAAGTTTAGGTATGTGATTCAGGTTGATGATCAACGCCGGGGATAAGCTGAAAGTGATGCACACCAAAGAAAGAGGTTTGTTAGGATAAGGAGGAAGATCAAAGAGCCTCTTACTAAGAACAAAAAGTCAACAATGCGGTTCAAAGTTTTCCATCTTCGGGATTTGAGTTGTGGAGCAATCGGGAGCTACTTGTATACCAACCACACCCAGACTGTTCCGTTTCCATGGAAGGCTAAGGCTGGGCTGGGTCATGTGATTGGTGTCGTCTTCAAGAGTTTTGATTGAGCTGGATTTGAAGTAGATTTACAGAGGCTGAACTTTAAAATATGTATAAAGGTGAGTTGTAGAGGTCATGATGAGCAAAACTAGACATAACTGTCAGCTGCTCAAGGGGTTCTGAGAATATTCAACACAAGAGATTGTTATTTGATGGTGAGATTCTATTAATTCCGATAACAATAGGCCAGGGTATAACTGGAGAAGAGCCTAAACTTTTGGCATTCTTATGATGTGATTTATGAGATGGCAACTCTAAAACTTCATGAGGAATAACAGGCTCAATTAGTCGAAGAATTCTCCGAATTCCATTCAACCCTCTCACATCTTCAATACGATCAATTCGACGTCATCTCAGCTCTTACCACTCCCCATCTATAAAGACAAAGACTGCCCCTCGCCCCTCGCCCCTCCATTGCCGGCTTGCACCGGAACATTACCAGGATAAAACTGGAGAAGAATTGACATTCCTTCCTTTCTTTGCCTTCTTAGTCGTCGCCCCATCTATTCAGACCCTTCCGAGGGCATCATTTGTCAAATCGCACGACTGATCTTAACTAAGCAATCTTCAACTCAACGACTGATTTACGACTTGCGATACTCATACTCGAACGACCGATCAATATACCCCAATCGAAACAGTCACTTCTCTTTACGTACTTTCAAGACCATCGCATCAAATAGATACCCCCACGTGATCCCGCATCTCGTCGAACCAGTAATTTGATGCCCCGTCACAACTCTTCCTCGCCTTCGAACTTCACCGCTTGCCCTCCTCATCTATCTCATGCAAACCATGTTGGATCCGGGTCATCTTCCAGCATGGCACACCATCGTTCCTTTTCGCCGCGGCTGAGTCCCGCTCTTGCTTCCACCTCGTCCCTCCACGATATGGCCCGCAATCGAAAACTCCGCCTTCTTGTCGCCGCCACCGGACCCCGCGATACGTCCTGGGCGCAAGCACTCGTTGTGCGCCTCTCGAAAAATCCACAGATTGAAGCACGAGCGATCGTCGACGATGTAGTTCCGCGATTAACACAGACAATTATTGTTATGCAGAATCGAGGTTTGGCCCTGGGAACGGGCGATCGGGCCGACGATATCGAGTTCTATCGGCAACAAGCATTCGAGTTGGTAGAGTGGGCCGATCTAATGGTCTGCGTGCCACTTGATGCGGACAGTATCGCCAAGATGCTAGCCGGCGTTACAGACACATTTCTCGGGGAAGTGCTCAGAGGATGGGATACACAAAAGAGTATTGTCTTGGTTCCTGGCATGAGCACACATATGTGGTCGAACCCAATGACCAAAAAGCACATGAGTAAATTGCACCGGAAATGGAATTGGATACGTGTGGTGACGCCGATATTATGGCATTACGAAGGATCGCCACATCCGAAACGAGTACCTAACTGGAACGGCTTCAATGAAGTGCTGGGCATTATAAAGAACCAAGCTGACTTGTTGGGACTTGGAAGAGATGTTGAGATCGCCACGGGAATGGCATTGACAAATAACTCGGACGTAACAGTCCAATCCAAGCTACCGCCAGAAATCTGGACTATCATTCTCGATTATGCAGGGGACTGGGAAATTGCAAAGGCTCTAGGAATGTACACCAACCTACCGATGCCCTCACCATGGACAAGTCAACCCAGAGACCCCAACGATCCGTTGAAGGTCTATGAGCATGAGCTCGAATGGACAGTACTGACATGCAACTCTGCGGCGATATGTAAAAAGATATCGCAATCTCCACCAGAATTTCATGATATATCAGCCCTGGTGGTTAAACTAGTGATCAAATTTGGTCTTATCGACGTGTTGGCGTATATGGAAGCCAACCGACCAGATCTTTTCAAAGCATTTGATGGAACGACGTTACCGACTAAAGCTTCTGCTTACTATCCGCGCACTGATGTGCTAGACTATTGGAGACAGAGTCCATGGTTCAGAGACCGCCATGTATACGACGCAGAAGCTGTCGATGGTGCCTCTAAGTTTGGCCATGTTCGCGTTTTAGATTGGTGGTGGCGTCGATCTGGACTGATGATGCGTTATACCGAGTCTGCGCTGGAGCAGGCTAGCGGGAATGGGCATCTTTTGGTCCTCGAGTGGTGGCGCGATGCAGCAGCACAGGACGATAAAGTCGTTCTACGACCGGGCCGGTCACTATTATGGGCAACACAACATGGACAAGCTGATGTGTTGCGGTGGTGGGAAGCTTCAGGTATCCCTGCTGCTCATGGTGACAGCGTCGCCAAAATGGCAAGCCGCTGGGGCCAGGTCGAGGTATTAGAAACCTGGAGACAGCTGAAAGGAGATGACAAGCTCGTGTTTGACGCCGAGGTTCTCGTTTCGCCAACCATATTCAAGCACTTGGCGGTGCTGGAGTGGTGGCGCAACTTTGCCCATGGAGAACTTGAAGGTATGGAGGGTCGAAAGCAGTTAGTAGAATTCCGGACGTGCAACATCGAAGAGGCTCTTGAGGACAGCATAGGAGATCAGAGTGCAGTTCGACGATGGTGGACACAGAACGGGCTGAACCTAGGACTGCGAGACGAAGAGTGGCTCAAGACACGGTATCTTTGAGGCACAACCCAGACCGCCGAAATCTCCAACGACCCCAGCTACGCCACAACTCTTCTATGGAGTAACAGCCCTGAATCTGGGGCGTTGGGTCCAGAATTGGTGTGTCAGTTGAGATCCTTGCGTGGCATCCAATGCATATGCCGCGTGTTAGAGTAGGATCAATAGGGATGCCGGCTAGTGCTAGCATCGGGTAATGGTGATCATGTTGACGTTCCTGGCATTGGTACATATTTTGGAGCGCAGGCATCATTTGACATTATTAGTAAGGAGTCTTTTGTTGAGACTAGTTTATATTATGACATACGGAGCGTTTCGTTTGAAAGGAAAAGGCAGGGTATGGGATACAGGTTCTGAAGACATGAAAGCATGAACTGGTAATTAAAAAAATGAAAATCTGACGCTATGCGCATAATGACCAGCAATTGGACCTTGGAAGTTGAATTCTTCCACTGATATACCTTTCAGCGGTATCTAACTGCCGGTTTCTTCTTAACGTTGCTCAGGCAGTGATGATTGTAACAGTATCTATCAAAGACATCCACCTCAAGGATCCATCACATACGTATGCATGATTCAGCATCGAGTGTAATCGGATGAGCTACTGTGCCTATCATCTTGGCGATTTTTGCCAAGATCAAGTTGATATCTGGGGGTGGATCCTCATATTGAGGATATGCGATGTTCTAAGAACTCAGTCTCGTCAACCGGGCCGGTTCATTTGAAGAAATAGGCAAGAGAACACGATGTTGAAATAGTCTGATGCCAGACTGCCAACGGCTCATGTGTTAGTTTTCAAGCTTATTTTCAGCTACAGCTTCGGCTTGAAGCTTTGCTATCGTGACAAGGGTTGTGCTGTTTGTTCTCCACACACACACACACACAATCACCCCTAGCTCGATCAGATGCTGGTTCCTCTGTCTCACTTCTCTTCTAGAAGACATTTCCACCCATTCACAAAGACGAGAAAAGATTCTACACACGTCTTGTGGCGCTGGGCTTACAGTAGTTCGTGAGAACGTAAGGAAGCGGGATGTTATACCGCTGCTAAGAACCGGGAGAGCGATAGACTTTTCAGCCTCTTAATACTGAGAATGGAGACATTTGAGAATGCTACAAGAGGGGCCGGATGTTTCCGTGCCCACAGTTTTCATTGCTGTCCGCTGGTCCGTTGAGAGGAAAAGATGGCACGGCGGTGATGCCACTTGATATTGAGGCCCAAGTTTTCATTACGTTTCGCTGACTAGATATTCGTGGGGCCCCGCGAGCCCGGGACTCTTGATTCTCCAAATTTTTAAAATCTGGAGAGATTTCACCTTGTTTGCTGGAGCTTGCGGGGGAGTAGAGATCTTGACAGATGGATAGATCTGGGGAAACAGACAGTGAGTATCAGCAATGTGAAGGTATTCACAGAAAAGATTTTGCTGCAAATTTGGAGAAATACCATGGTTGAGTTGGGGTATGGCATTAGACTCACTCTAGACTACATACAGAAGAATTCCGCATTCTCCATTCTCTTATCTCTGCTAGACTTGCCCTTCTCCAACCAAATTAGGCGTGGTCAGGGGTGCTACTGATAAGAAGACAGAATCAGAATCAGAGACCCATCCTTTACAAGGTACATATCAGAAGCCAGAAACAGGTCAGATCAGATCAGGTCAGAATATCGCTCTAAACTACAATTGACAAGCTTTTCCTTTTCTCCAATTCTCCTCTCTTGTTCTGTCCCTGAAAAGGAGCCCACCAATTGGGCAAAATATCACTCACGTAATAATGACTCGCAACGAGAATCGGCCATAGTCCGACCAGACCAGGATTATACACGCTTAAACCCATGCTTAAAACTAGGAGAAAAAGTCTTCCCCCGCATTTTCTCCTCCTGTTCCTTTCGACCTCGTGTCAACGCAGAAAGAGACTTTGCCTAGCGCGATAGTTTTGCTTTGTTCTGCATGTAACCGCTTCTTCGGTACCGAGTACCGCACCTGGATTTCCCCACACGATATTGGAAGCAAATGTGGTGCGATATCCGCTGTATTTTATTACGTACGAGATGGACTTTGTCTGGGGTAAGAACCTTTCGTCGGAGCCGCGTGTTTGTGTTTGCTTCGGAGCGCGCTGGCTGTTGCTGTTGGAGATGTTCTGATGATTCGGAGTAACGGTACTCGGTATAGCCGTTGAGACTAAGCTAAACTCTAGGAAAGGCACTGTAATGGAAGGATGGAGAGCTCAATGTCACTTTACGGATAGTCCGATAGTGTTTGGTGATCATGGCTTATCAGGGATGACTAGTTAATATTGAGGGACTTTCTCTTACGTGTGTTCAGACAATTGCAAAGACCCAACTCTCTTTCATATGATCAGACTTGCCAGAATCAGAGTAATAAATCATTATTGTCAGTCTATCAACCAAGCTTTAACCGCGGTGGATTCTCCTTCTTGTCCCGTCTTGGCCACGCCGTGAAACTGCCTATCTCTCTCCCCTCTCATCCACAAACAATTGATAACTAACCGTTGCCCGTAAGAAGCCCCATAGGACAGAGTAAGGACCAGTCCCCAATTCTCGCTAAACCTGGTCTCGCTTGTCTTGGCAAACCTCTAGCGCTCCCCCCCAAACACTACCGTAATCCTCCCTCAAGCCATCCATTACTTACACCAGACACAGAATTCTTAGCAAAATCGCTGGGAAAGCCGAGTCATGGCCTTTACGATTCCCCCACATAATGATACTCTGTCGCCCGTACTTACCATTTTGAGACGATACAACCGGCCCGGTTGAGGTGAGCTCGATTCACCTCTATGCTGGCTTAGATGATCAGCAGTCTAACACACCGTTGAATGCATGCATTGCTTATCATAACCCCGTTCCTAAGCGTATCCGTTACCGCGGTGGAGAGCTTGGCCTAGCGTTACATGCCTTCTCACCTCCAGCTTCGGGGAACATGGGCTCTGGTATTGGACATACTATGTAGCATAGCTTTACAGGACCTCCTTGCCATGTTAATCGACATGATGAGCTCCTCTTACAGAAAACCGGGCCGGCTGTCATGATCCATATATTTGATCATGGTTACAATCAACTTGATTCTTAAAGGGCGATCTCCCCCCTCCCTAGATGTTCTTATATCCAGGCTTGTGTCTCCACGATATTCTCATCTCCATTCCACTTAGAGTTTAACTCTAGTAAAAGATTGAGTATTTCTCGTCTTTGTTAAATCACCCTTCATCATGGGTTATCAAGAAGACCCCGAGTCAAAAGCCGTCGAGGCTCCCAACGTTTCAGACACTTCACCTGGTGTCTTGATCGATCACAACTCCGTCGATAGAGAATATGGCCGAACAGTACGAGGTCTCTCCCCTCGGCATGTTCAGCTCATGGCCATCGGTGGCTCCATCGGTACCGGTCTTTTCGTTGGTATCGGTGGTGTTCTCTCCTCTGCTGGTCCTCTCTCTGTCGTTCTCGGTTATTTGATCTGGGGTGTCTTCTTCGTCTGGCCTTGTAACTTGTGTGTTGCGGAAATGTGCGCGTATCTACCTATCCGTGGTTCCATCTTTGAGCTTGCTGCCCGTTTCGTCGACCCTGCGCTTGGTACGTCTCGTATACGACGTCATACAAAACTTCAGCTAACGAGGAATAGGATTTGCTATGGGATGGACATATTTCTACGCTGGTCTTATGCTTGTTTGTGTCGAATACAGTGCTGTAGCGACTCTGATGCAATATTGGGTCCCTGATATCAACCCTGCTGCTTGGGTTGCGATGGCAATGGTCATTTGTGTTTTGCTCAACGTTGTTGCTGTCAAGTAAGTACAAATCGCTTGACTCACAGGGCAGGTTTCTAACACGCCCCTCTAGGTACTACGGTGAAGCTGAGTTCATCATGGCTTCTCTCAAGGTCATTCTCCTCTTCGGTCTCCTCTTCATCACCCTCATCACCATGTGCGGTGGAAACCCCAAGGGCGACGCATACGGATTCCGATACTGGAAGGGCGGCAAGGCCATGCGACCTTATCATGCTGAAGGCGATCTTGGTCGATTCTGCGGTTGGTGGAAGGTTGTCCTCTATGCTGGTTTCACCATCGCCGGTCCCGATATGATCTCTCTGTCCTCCGGTGAGATCGCCAACCCTCGACGAACCATCCCCCGAGTCGCCAAGCTCATCTTCTACCGACTTGTTGGTTTCTACGTCCTTGGTGTATTGGCTGTTGGTATCATCTGCTCTTCCGATGACAAGCGTCTGCTCGGTGCTATCGAGAACAGCGCTGCTGGAGCCGCTGCTTCTCCCTGGGTTATTGGCAGTAAGTACCAAGTTCTCCTTAAGTAAAGAGACGCAATGCTAACAAACATGTAGTTGAGAACCTCGGTATTCACGGTCTCCCCGACTTGATCAACTTCCTCATCCTTACCTCCGGTCTCTCTTGCGGAAACGCCTACCTCTACTCCTCCTCTCGAACCCTCTACGGTCTTGCTCGCGATGGCCAGGCCCCTGCTTTCCTCATGAAGTGTAACAAGGCTGGTGTCCCCATGTACTGTGTTCTCACCGTCAGCGTCATCAGCTGCATCACCTTCCTCGTCGCCGGCGAGTCCTCCGTCACCGTCTTCTTCTGGTTCGTGGACCTTACCACAACCGGTCTCATCGCCACCTACACCATGATGATTGTCGTCTTTGTCGGTTGGTACCGCGCTCGCAATGCTCAGGGCATGGACAAGTCTGTCCTTCACTACGTTGCCCCCTTCAACCCCTGGGCTGCCTACGTCGGTCTGTTCCTCGGTGTCACTGCGCTCATCTTTATCGGTTTCGACAAGTTCGAGCCTTGGAGCACTCAGGGTTTCATCACCAGCTACTTCTGCCACGCCTACGCCGCAATTCTGTTTGTTGCCTGGAAGGTCATCAAGAAGACCAAGTTCGTCAACCCCGAGACTGCGGATCTTGTCAGTGGCAAGAAGGAGGTTGATGAGGAGTGCAAGCACTGGGAGGATGGTGGTATTGAGGAGAACTATAAGCGTGAACTCGCTGCTATGCCTTTCTGGGAGAGGTGCTGGGAGCGTATGTGGTAATTGGAAGCGATATATATCGAAACTGCGGGGGTTTCCCGGATGTCGTCCTTGAAGCGCCTGACAGTAAGACTATTAAAATACATGTTAATTTACGTTACTCGCTATCTCTCAATGATCCCGTGTTGCCGTTCAACTCAGCCAATCCTTGAGAGGAGTGGCTACGAGAATTTATTCTACTGTTTCCAGACCAGCTCTTGGATGTCAGTGTCTCTGCTGCAGTTTAAGCACCGATGTCCGTTCAATTAAGGGCTTGTTAAGAGTTACACTCGCCTATGTAGGGTTTCATGTGAGTTCTCTAAGTAATAAGAGAAGTTTGGCTGAACTAATGTAGCTGAGGGAGATTCTTATAAGTATTATGCTGATTACTTGTTTACACAGGATAGCCATTTGGCCTACTTGTGTATTCTACATCATAAAGGTTACGTCCACTTGACAGAGTTCTCTGCTATCTTTGTTCACAATTGGACTGAAACTCAGAACATTTTACCTATTTATATGTATATAGCCTTCATTCAGACACACAAATTCCGTCAAAGTGTGCGGAATGACGCTTTAATAACAGGCGGCTTTCAACTGGCGAGCACGAAGACAGTCTTGACAAACAGAGTCATCCATGGAAGTAGTGCAGCACCAAAACACTGAAAAGAGCTTTAATAATACCCAAAGCACTCCGAGCATTGAAATAAAGAATAAAGAATACCTCAAGCCACTCTATTAAACCCTCTAGTCATTCAACAGCTGCCTACCCTACAGTCCAACGAGGTTTCGGAGCTCTCGATAATCACTAATTTTAATTCGGTTATACACAACTAACTACAGTATTTAGCCAGTAAACATACCCTATCAGTGGATGTCAGACATGCATCGAGGCGTGTGAATATCGAAATCTGCATAAAGTTAAGATATCCGTCCAGAATAGGTTGGTTTTGCGAAGAAGCAAACGAAGACCCTATCGCCCCATTACAAAAAGCAAACATGGGACGAAAACTGACTTTAGGCATAAAACGAAACCAAACGAACCTCCAATGCTACATACCCAGTTCTATGGAATAAGCAAAATGCATGGATGCAAGTGTCCCATTGGCTACACAACGGCGAACTGCAGACTGTAAAAGGACTCATCGAACGGATAGACAACTCGGCATTTAATATCAGTTTGATATCTCACAACCAACACGAACAGCTGTTCGATGAGTGGAGAGACGTTGCAATTGACGCAGGAAAAGAACAAAAAAGCAAAGTCTATGATCCAATAATATGTACGCTGTGCTTGGATGCTACCTCAACAGAACTCCATTTATCTCGGGATCGCAGATATCCGGATATCATAGATCTTCAGGTACAGTAGACTCAATGCAAAAAGCCGGGACAGTAATATTAATCAAGGAATTTCGCAGCTCCAGAATTCGTTTGAAGCACAAATGGCCGAAAAAGCAAAAATAGGAAATACTGGAGCTATCAAACACCGGGATGGTGTTTCATGTGATATATCGGTTTTCTTGTCCACAAGGACAAGGCTGTGAGGGAAGAGGCAAAAAGTTGAAAGCTATACCTGAAACCCAACCAGAACAAGAAAAATAACCAGGCGATCTGCTTATGTATTCGGGCAGACCGTTTGTTAACAGTAGGAGTTGGCCGAGAAAACAAGGTCCGTCCTTGCTACTCCCGCGTTTCAGGGGCCGGTCTTTTCGGAACGGTAGGGCCCGATATGGGATATCGCTTGTTTTGATGAGAAAGGACGTCAGAGGCTGTGAGCTTTGTTTGAATTGGACATCAAACGGTTGCCGAAGAATTGTGAATGCCGTATCACACCTCTAATTTAATGATTTATTGGCAATATTCAAAATCGGACGATAATGAACATCAGCACTGAGTAGTATGCCCCGGCTTTTGATTGCTCAGTCAATAGTCTTGGCTTGCATGAATCGCTAGCTGCGGGTTCCATAGCATGGGGTGGCTGAAAGTTGGCATTTTGGCGGACAAACGAACGAAGAGCATCGCTTGTCTAGTAGAGAACAGACTGTGAATCTTGGTAGACGGACCACGAGGGAACCTGGGATACAACACCCCCGGCTCTGCCTTACCAGCATCATGACAGGCGGACGAGCTAATTGATAACTGTGCTGGGAGGCTGATGTTTACGTTTGGTCATCAAATGAAGCTTTTTGTAATAAATCACGATGGACAAGACAGGACCGCCTCCACCGCCGGGGAAATCTCCGGTATGACGCCGGCAAAGCTGTCAGAAGTCAGAAAAACGAGTCATGAAGCCCAGGGGGGCAAAAAGCCTGGGCCCAATATGAAGAGGAATCTCACGATAATTTTGAGAGATGGGAAAAGGGACAAGTTCTTGGTCCCTGAGCTATCAGACTCTAAGGGAAAGCCTCTGTTGTTAATTTAGCGTTGGTGCTGGTGTTGGTGCGTCTTTGTAGCGGGCAATAAACCGGCCAAAATGCCAGTCTCTGGTAGATAATGGAGTTTGTTCTTTGTCCACCGTTTTTGTTACATTGGAAGGGTAGATAGGTGCGCTACCCGACGAGATTCAGCTGATTGATTAACACCAAGGATTGAGAAAATCCCTTGGCTCAGCTAAGCTAGGTCAGTTACTGCCTACGATTAATGATGCTCAAGTTTGAGCTGAAGAAAACGAGGATTTTCATTAGTGACTGTGGGCGCCATCTCCGCTGGTGCGGAACCGAAAGCATGGGCCTAGATAAGGTAGTATCGTGTAAAAAAAGATCTACGGGCGAAATATATTGCTATGGAGATTTGAAAGGGATGATATAAACATGAAAAACCTCGTAAATATGTTTCTATCGTACACGTGAAAAGGGGAGGCTGTGAGGCTCTGGATGACGTTCCCGTGCCGCACTATGTGAAGCACGGCGCGCCGATGTGTCTTTGTATTCGGGAGCCGAACAGAAAGCAAACATTGTGGAAGCATGTACCAAGAGCTAGAATAGCTAGCTGTTAAAAATGGTAGCTGTTTACTCTATGTGGAATGAGTTTGGAACATTCGTGAAACCAAACCGTTCAAGGTGCACGGCCTGAATCATCTGATCACTTGTACTATCACAAGATAGACATGTCTGGTGGTGAGCTCACTGTTGAAACCCCAAGTGTGGATTGACAATTACTCAATCATAATATCCTTACAGCCCAGCCGAGATTGACAGCTGCGTTGATCACCCCTAAGAGGAAGATCTGGGGGACCTCATGATAGCAAGGCCTCCATAACAAGAGCAAGCACGCAAGCACATCGTGAAGCAAATATCCACCAGTCAGTGCCATGGACCTCGCTAGTGAATTCAATCACATCCCTCCCTCCCTC